>ML782828.1:241669-261200 GCA_009831015.1 Picea engelmannii
TTATTTGCTGCATACACACATATAAACACATCTAAAAGGTAGATCAACAAAGTGTTTGACGAAATACCTCACTCAGAAAAAGTTTTAAAAAGACACCAAAACAGTGATGATCCTTGCATAATGGCTTGGGATCATTACACATATTGAAGAGTCTTGGGCACTGTGCGAAGCTCTAAGTCTACTATGTGTTGCTATATCTGCTAGATGGCTTCTGTGAGCTGGTCTACCTATTGTGTAACTCGGTCTTTTGCCTTGATTTCTAAGACTGTCACAGAGTGAAGTGCTCTGTTCACCGCTTCCTTCACTTCAAGTTTCTATACGAGAAATTGTTCCTTTCCTTGCTACATCTGTGCTTTCTCTTCATCTAACTTTGCTTGGAGAGCCAGCTTTTCCTGTTCTGCAGTACTGCATTCTTCTATGAGTATGCCTTGTACTTGCTTCAAGGCCTGGGTGGCTTGTTTAGTTTCTTCTTGTGTTCATCGAAGGCGAGCTTTGACTATATGAGCTAGTTGGTATAGCTGGGCTGGCTCATCTCCCAACTCTGGTTCTCTTGATGGCGGGGGCATAGTGGAGACTGTGCAACTGGACTGAAGTTCTTGTTGTACTCCTTAGAGTTCAATCTCAATTCTATCATACATTTCCTCTTGTTTAGCTTCTTGTTTCTCTTCTATTTCCAGCAAAGCATCATTCAAGGCTGTTATGATGAAATCAAAGTCATATGAGGTGAGGAAATTGTGCATATTGGTCATGGTGGCCTTTTATTTCTTCTGGGAAGAAGGTTTCAAGGGTGAACCCTTCCTCTTCTTCTGGGGATCAACCTCATCTCTAGGCAGTGTTACTTTGCCTTTCATTTTTTCAGCTTCTATGCCATTTATCTCTTCACCATCACCCCCTCGCCTGGTGATATGGAAGCAGTTTTCACTGAGGTACTGCTTAAATCCTAGGCTTCTTCAGTCTTCTTTGTCTTCCAGGGTCTGGGTGTATCAAGCGTAGTTTTTGGGCTATCAAGGTTAGATAGCTCAATAGGTTCTGCTGAAATAAGGAGTTCTGTCGACCAGTCCTTAGTGATCTCTTCCAGGTCCTCTTCCATCAGTTGTAGTATGACTGAAGTTGTTTCTTATGTTCCTCGGCTTGCGCTGTGATGTAAATGAAATGTCGATCTGCACTGAACTTCATCAGGGGCCGAAACTGGTGTAGAGTGTTTGGAGTCATGCAAGGTTTGGATTATATGGTTGTCTTTAACTGGAGGTAATAGGTATGAAAAATAGCATTTGACTATCACTGTTTATTCATATCGCTTGAATATCACAATGTACTGAACTTCGCGACCAGTGGTTCAAATGGCTCGATGTCGGGGAAGGTTGCTCCTTCTGACATCTCCTAAGCGACGAATGCAATAAGGATCAAAATCCAACTAAAATGGAATTTGTAACCTTTATCTTGCACTTCTCTGCATTCAAGGTCCAATTGGTTCACCAGGTACTTCACCCATTTCATCTGTAGGCCTTCCGCACACTTCCCTTCAAGGTCAACTACAAAGCCAATGACTTGGGTAGGTCAGTTCTTCATTACTATATTTCCTACAATTAATTGACAAGCGAGGCACACTGCACCATTCTGGATGGAGGCTACCTTGTAGCCCCGCGTCCCCTTCTCTACATTGCCATAGTTGTCCTTGATTTTCTATGCTAGTGTGTGGTCCATGGTTTTTTCGGGATAGAAATCCTATGCATCATGTCCTTGCATACTCAACCCTATGATCCTATGGATGAATTTTGAATCAACTATAATACGGTGGCTTATCCAAAATTAGCTACCATGGTAGCATGAAATTAGCATCTTGACACAGGCATTGAATTCCTAATGTCTACCGAAGTGTGGAATCTTCATGACATCGAGCAAGGTGAATTGCATGAGGTTCATTGTCCATGATTGGGGAATTATATTAGAATTCTTTCCCTTCGTCTTGGTCAGGTATTTTTACGAGGCAAGCATGTTATAGAATTTTCGATCTCCAAGGTTGAAGTCGTTGAACTTCAATGCTACGATCTTGTCTTGGTCTACTCGAACTACATGTATTCCCTTCAGGAGGTACGCAGTAACCAAGGTGTACTCAAAGTCTCTGGGTACGCTATCACGATTCACTACACCGGTTAGAGGTGGAATATAGGAGGGAAATATGGTTGGTATCATCTATGCATTCGCTAGGTCATCCTTATGCTTGGTTTTCTTTTCTTCTGATGGCCGAGATGGTCTAGCTTCACGAGCAGTCGAGGGAGAGGCTTGCACTGTTCTTGTCAATGAAGCTTGTACCCCTACTGACATTCCTCTCTCAAACATGTCTCTCTCAGTCATCAGGTCGATGAGTACCTCCGTCACTCATTCTTCGACTGCGGTGAGCTCTTCGGACATACACACTCGGGATTGACTATATCGGGTTCAAGAGTAACCAGTTACTGCAACGGAATAGATGGAAATAATGTGAATATCACTGTGTAAAATCAACTTATTTTGTGGGCTCAGATTCTCGGTTAGAAAAAGTGTTCTCGATGCATGGCGCAAAGGGACAAATAGGTAACTTAGCAACAGATCTCTTGCAATAGCCAAGAAGCCTTCATTAACTCTATTCTATCCTTTACGGTGTAGTCCAACGGTCGAGTGGTGAACCATAATTGCCTTTATACCCGTTCGAAGCGTCGGTCTAATGGTTATAATGTATCCAAGGACTATATTGCCTCGCTAGGGTGATGTTCCATGTGATGATGTTCTGTGATCCCGGTGAAGTTCCAATTCTGCAGTTTTTCCTTCGGCGAAGTTCCTTCTGGAACTTTCTGTAACTTTTCAATCTTAGCTTTCTTCTTACTCAACTTTCTAGCCTTCTTTCCAATCATCTTCGTCTTGGTATTCCTTTTTCCATTCTGATTCTTCTCTTCTTTCGGCATAGTAGCTTAACACTGGTGAGATTCTTTCTTAGAAATCAGAGGTGATACATCGTCTAGAATAGGTACTTCAGTCTTTTGTGGTTCTTCTAGTGTTCTTCCAATTATGACATCCAAATCTTTAGCTTGAAATAGCTTCGCTTGATTCTTCTGTTCTTCAATTAAGTGTGTGATCCTCCTAGCCATGAAATATTTTAACTCTTGCTTCTTTTGTTCTAGGGATTCCTCTCCTTCTTTCCTTCAGATCTGGTCTTTCTCAATCCAAGTCCTTCCTAGCAATGTTGGAAATGGGGCGTAATCCTCAACAAACTTGATAACTTCAAATTCTTCTTCTGTCGCAGTTCCATGGGCAATCATGGATATCTGGGTAATTCTTCCACATAGAATTACCAATTTCCTTTAAATAAGCCTATTCCTCCTAATTAAGGAATCATAGCAGGCTTTCCTAGGGTTTCCCAAGTTCTTTCTGTCATGATATTCACCTGTGTTTCCTCGTCTAGAACACATTCAACGTCGAAGTCTCCTATTCTTGCTTCTACTTTCTCTTTTTCTTGGAAAATATCTGATAAACTGACATGTCAGTGGTCATTCATGGTTTCTTTCATTTGTAGCAATACTTTCTCTAATTCTTTCTGGGGTTCTGTCATAATCAAAGTTTCTAGATATGCCTTAGGGTTTTCTTGTCTCAGGTTCATTTCTTCAAGCTTAGCAATCATTCTAGGGAAATCCATTACTTCGTGGTCTATAGCTTTGCAAAAAAGACAACTAGGTCTTCTCCCAAGGCATTCCTTAGCAATATGTCTTGGTCTTTTGCAGCTATAAGAAAGATTCAATCCTCTCTTTCTTTTAAATGATCCCCATCCTTTTTTTAATTGCGCGCTAGGATCATAGTAGCTAACCTGCAAAATTTCTTTCTAGGATCTTGCATCCATTTCTTAGTCCAAACATCCTTTCTATGCATAGATATAACATATCTTTCATTATCTCTACTAGATCCATTCATATTGAACCTTCTTTTATCTATCAGTACCCTACTTTTCAAGCTAAGAAATAATTTATCAAACATACCTAGATCCATACTTAGAAACAAAATAAATTCCACTTATTTTACTTCTATAGAGCACAAATCTTTCAAATCTAAAACTTGTCATTATTCTCACCTTTATTAAATCACAAAGCTTACAGATCTTACCTCTTTTATTTGGATTTGAACCTTCTTATCTTAGCACAAATATTCATAGGTGAAGTAGAGTGTTGTGCACTAGGGCAACAGATCTACACACAGAGCTTTCAAAGTTTCGGGTCGAAACTTTTCACAAAGTTATTCTTCATCAGTTCCCAGCAATCACAGTTTCGGTCCCGACAATGGAACCATTTGTTTGCACAGGGGCATACCCAAGGTTCAATGCTACAAAAACACACCAACAAAACCCTAACTATTGGCCCTTTCGACAACACCTGTGAAGCAGGTGAAGTCTCACCCGAGGTAGAGGCAGGGGTGGTTACAGGAATCAGATATCTGCAACCTTAGTTGGGACACAGATTTGTGATTCTAACACTTAATAGAGCACTTAGCACTGGCAATTCATTAATATCCAATCAATATCTACTTTGTAGATAAAATAGAGAATCACAACACTTATTCAGATCTAATGTATCTAAGCACTTAGCATTACAAGATAGATTAGATCTAGCAAGTTTTAGTACTAAGAACATTCACATAGTCCCAATCTAGCATTTATTATACATCATTAAGCACAAAGCATAAATAGATCTATCTATCTATATTGAGCACGTAACAAGAAAAACATAACCACATCAATACATCACACAAAGCATAGTACACAATATGTACGTGGTTCACCCCCACCTTGGGGCTACATCCACCAACTTTGTCTTCTTTATTAGTCTTATTCAATCAGATACATACACAGAGCCACAAAACCCCTACTCTGCATAGGATAGGAGATCTACGTACTTCACTAGATCCTCCTCCCTTGCGTTATATCACTAAGCCTTCCACAATCTGTTACAACCACTTGCACTTAACTCTACAAGTTTCTCACAGCATGCACAAAACATCTACAAATCACATTTTCACTTAGCATACTTACGAATGACTAGCGGCCTCTTCTTACATAGCCTAGATATCTATTTATACATTACAAAAGTGGGTCTAAGCATGGGTAAACCCATGGGAAGACATCCCATACCCATTGCATTATCCCAAAACCCAAAAATGACCCATAAGGGGTTGATATCCCGCGATCTTTTCTTCGTCTTGCGCTCCTCCTTTGACAGCCTGTCGAAGTCCCAAAAATGGTCAATCATGACCAAGTATCCATAAAACTTGGTCAAGGGCTAATAGGCACCCAACACTCACCTGTGACTCATCTCGAGACACTCTGATGTGAGTAGTTCTGCTTCGAACATATCGAGCTTGGCTCAAGCTGCTTCGACTTGTTGTTGTGCCACAGCCTCATGTTCAATGAACTCTTGGATGACTGTGTCATTTATAAGTCCCTCTAGGTGTTTTTTTGCTATGGTGACAACCTGTTCCAGTTCTATTTCTTTTCCTTCTACTTCCGTAAACAATTGGTAAGCCTGATCTTGTATAGGTTGGAGCCTCTAAGTTACTTCCATAATTCTTCTCTGGATAGTATGGATCTATTGTTGGGTGGTGTGTTTGTTCTTTAGATCACTTCATTCTTTCTACAGCTAACAGGGCTTTCAACTGCGCCTATAGTGTTTCTGCGTGGTTCTTCGCTTTCTGGAGCTGTGATTCTAGTGCCCGCAATTCTGGGTTCTCGGTAAGTTTCTCGTACGTCTGGGCACTGCGATTAATCAACTACTTTCATTCCATGGCAAGGGCCTTTAGTCTCTGAACTGTTCTTCAGGAAGTTTCCTCTCTTTGGTCCCTTACATCTTGCGGTGTCTCGGGCACTATGCGGAGCTCTAAGTCTGATATGCATTGTTGTAGCTGCTGGATGGCTTCTGTGAACTAGTCTACCTGCTGTGTAACTCGGTCTTCTACCCTGATTTCCAAGACTTTCAGAGAGAGAAGTGCTCTATTGACTGCTTCTTTCACTTCAAGTTGCTCTACGAGAAACTGTTCCTTTCCTTTCTACATTTGTGCTTTCTCTTCATCGAACTTCACTTTGAGAGCCAGCTTTTCCTGTTCTGCAATGCTGCATTGTTCTATGACCACACCTTCTACTTGATTCAAGGACTGGGTAGCTTATTCAGTTTCTTCTTGTGCTCGTCGAAGGCGATCTTTGACTGTATCATCTAGTTGGTGGAGTTAGGTTGGCTCGTCTCCGAACTTTGGTTCTCTCGATGGAAGGGGCGCAGTGGAGACTGCGTGAATGGACTAAAGTTCTTGTTGTACTCCTCGGAGTTCAATATCAATTATATCATATGTTTCCTCTTGTTTAGCTTCTTGTTTCTCTATTATTTCTAGTGAAGCATCATTCAATCTTTCTATGATGAAATCAAAGTCACTTGAGGTGAGGATAGTTTGCATCTTGGTCATGGTGGCTTTTTATTTCTTCCAGTAAGAAGGTTTTGAGGGTGAACCCTTCCTCTTCTTCTAGGGATCAACCTCGTCTCTACGTGGGGTTACTTCACCTTTCATTTGTTTAGCTTCTGTGCCATTTATCTCTTCCCCATCACCCCCTTTCTTTGGTGATATGGAAGCAGTCTTCACTAAGGTACTGCTTAAATCTTGTGCTTCTTTGGTATTCTTTGTCCTACTAGGTTCGGGTGTATCAAGCACAGTTTTTGGGCTGTCAAGGTCGGATAGCTAGGCAGGTTCTGCAAAAATAAGGAGGTTTGTCGACCAGTCCTTAGTGATCTCTTCCAGGTCCTCTTCCATCAGCTTGTAGTATGATTGAAATTGTTTTTTATGTTTGTTGGATCGCACTGTGATGTAAATGAAATGTCGATATGCATTGAACTTCATCAGGGGCCGGAACTGGTGTAGAGTGCTTAGAGTCATGCGAGGTTTGGATTCTATGGTTGTCTTCAACTAAAGGTAATAGGTATGAAAAACAACATTTGATTGCCACTGTTTATTTATATTGCTTGAATACCACAATCTATTGAACTTCATGGCTAGTAGTTCAAATGGCTCGATGTCGGGGAAGGTCACACCTTCCGGCATCTCCCAAGAAACGAATTCAATAAGGATCAAAAGCCAACTAAAATGGAATTTGTAACCATGATCTTGCACTTATTTTTAGTCAAGTTCCAACTGGTTCACCAGGTACTTCGCCTAGTTCATCTGTAGGCCTTCTGCGCACTTCCTTATGAGGTTGACTACAAAGATGGTGATTTGGGTAGGTCGGTTCTTCCTTACTAACTTTCCTACAATTAACTAACAGGCGAGGCTCATTGCGCCATTATAGATGGAGGCTACCTTGTAGCCTCACATCCCCTTCTCGAAATCACCATAGGTGTCCTTGATCTTCTGTGCTAGTGCACGGTCCATGGTTTTTCCGAGATAGAAATCCTATGGGTCAGGTCCTTGCATACTCAACCCTATGATACTATGGATCAATGTTAGATCAACTGTAATACAGTGGTTTATCCATAAGTAGCCTCCATGGTAGCATGAAATTAGTAGCTTGACACAGACATTGACTTCTTTATGTCTACCGAAGTGTGGATCTTCATGACATGGAGCAGGGTGGACTATGTGAGGTTCATCATCCATGACTGGGGAATTATCTTAGAATTCTTTCCCTTTGTCTTGGGCAGGTATTTGTACAGGGAAAGCATGTTATAGACTTTTTGGTCTCCAAGGTTGAAGTTGCTAAACTTCAACGCTGCAATATTGTCTTGGTCTGCTTAAACTACATGTATTCCCTTCGGGAGGTATGCAATAACTAAGGTGTACTCAAAGTCTCTAGGTACACTATCACAATTCACTGCACCGGTCAGATGTGGAATATAGGCAGGAAATATGGTTGGTATCATATTTGCATTCGCTAGGTCATCCTTGTGCTTGGTTCACTTTTCTTCTGATGGTTAGGATGGTCCAGCTCTGTGATCAGTCAATGGAGAGGCTTACATTGTTATTTTCGATGAAACTTGCACCCCTACTAGCATTCCTCTCTCAAACATGACTCTCTCAGTCATCAGGTCAATGAGTACTTCCGTCACTGATTCGTCGACTACAGTGAGCTCTTCGGACATACACACTTAGGATTGACTATATTGGGTTGAAGAGTAACCAGTTACTGCAACAGAATAGATGGAAATAACATGAAGATCACTGTGTAAAATCAACTTAGTCTACAGGCTCCGATTCTTGGTTAGAAAAAGTGTTCTCGGTACATGGTGCAAAGGGATAAATAGGTAACTCGGCAACGGATCTCTTGCAACGGTCGAGAAGCCTTCATTAAATCTATTCTATCTGTTACGGCGCGGTCCAATGGTCTGGTGGAAAACCATAATTTCCTTTCTACCCATTCAGAGTGTCGGTCTAACGGTTATAATGTATTCAATGGCTATATTTCTTCACCGCAGTGAAGTGCCATGTGACGATGTTCTATGATCCCAGTGAAGTTCCAATTCTGCATTTTTTTCCTTCGGTGAAGTTCCTTCTGCAACTTTCTGTAACTTTTCAATCTTAGATTTCTTCTTACTCATCTTTTGAGCCTTCTTTTCAGTGATCTTCATCTTGGTATTCATTTTTCAATTATGATTCTTCTCTTCTTTCGGTAGAGTACCTTCGCACTTGTGAGATTCTTTCCTAGAAATCAGGGGTAATACTTCATCTGGAATAGGTACTTCAATCTTTTGTGGTTCTTCTAGTGTGCTTCCAATTATGACATCCAAATCTCTGGCTTGAAATAACTTCTCTTGATTATTTTGTTCTTCAATTAAGTGTGTGATCCTCCTAGCCGTGAAATATTTTAACTCTTGCTTCTTCTGTTCTAGGGCTTCCTCTCCTTCTTTCCTTAGAATCTGGTCTTTCTCAATCCAATTCCTTCCTAGAAACATTGGAAATGAGGCACAATCCTCAACAAACTTGATAACTTCAAATTCTTCTTATGTCGCAGGTCCATGGGCAATCATAGATATCTAGGTAATTCTTCCACATAGAGTTACCAGTTTTCCTTTAAACAAGCCTATTCCTCCTAATGAAGGAATCATAGCAGGCTTTCCTAGGGTTTCCCAATTTCTTTCTATCATGATATTCACCTGTGTTTCCTCTTCTAGAACACAGTTGACGTCAAAGTCTCCTATTCTTGCTTCTACTTTCTCTTTTTCTTTGAAAATATTTGATAAAATGACATGTCGATGGTCATTCAAGGTTTCTTTCATCTGTAGCAATACTTTCTCTGATTCTTTCTGGGGTTTTTTCATAGTCATAGTTTCTGGATTTTCCTTAGGGTTTTCTTGTCTCATGTTCATTTCTTCAAGCTTAGCAATCATTCTAGGGAGATCCAATACTTCGTGGTCTATAGCTTTGCAACAAAGACAACTAGGTCTTCTCCCAAGGCATTCCTTAGCAAGATGTCCTGGTCTTCTACAACTATAACAAAGAGTCAATCCTCTCTTTCTTTTAAATGATCCCCAACCTTTCCTGTATTGTGCGCTAGGATCATAGTAGCTAACCTACAAAAATTTCTTTCTAGGATCCTTCATCCATTTGTTAGTCCAAACGTCCTTTGTATGCATAGGTATAACATATCTTTCATTATCTCTACCAGATCCATTCATATCGAACCTTCTTTCATCTATCAGTACCCTACTTTTCAAGCTAGGATAGAATTTATCAAACATACCTAGATCCATACTTAGAAACAAAATGAATTCCACTTATTTTACTTCTACAGAGCACAAAGATTTTAGATCTAAAACTTGTCACTATTCTCACCTTTATTAGAGCACAAATATTATAGATCTTACCTATTTTCTTCATATCTGACCCTTCTTCTTTGAGCACAAAGCTTCACAGGCCAAGTAGAGTGTTGCGCACTAGGGCAACAAATCTATTCATAGAGATTTCACAATTCCAGGTTGAATCTTTGCAGAAAGTTCTTCTTCCTCAGTTCCCAGCAATCACAGTTTTGGTCCCGACAATGGAACCATTTCTTGGCACAAGGGGAGACCCAAGGTTCAATGCTACAATAGTGCACCAACAAAACCCTAACTACCAGCCCTTTCAGAAACACATGCAAAGAAGGTGAAGTCTCACTTGAGGTAGAGGCAGGGGTGGTTACAGGACTCAGATGTCTACAACCTTAGCTAGGACACGGATCTGTGATTCTAACACTTAACATAGCACTTAGCACCGAAATTTCATTAATATCCAACCAATATCTACTTCACAGATAAAACATAGCATTGCAACACTTATTCAGATCTAATGTATCTAAGCACTTAGCATCACAAGATAGATTAGATCTAGCAGGTTTTAGTACTAAGCACAATCACATAGTCCCAATCTAGCATTTATATACATCATTAAGCACAAAGATTAAATCTATCTATCTATCTATCTATATTGAGCACTTAACAAGCAAAATATAACCACATCAATACATCGCACAAAGCATAGTACATAACATGTACGTGGTTCACCCCCACCCTAGGGCTACATCCACCAACTTTGTCTTCTTTATTAGTCTTCTTCAATCGGATACATGCACATAGCCACAAAAACCCTACTCTGTATAGGACATGAGATCTGTGTACTTCGCTAGGTCCTCCTCCCTTGCTTTATAGCACTAAGCCTTCCACAGTATGTTACAACCACTTGCACTTAACTCTGCAAGTTTCTCACAACATGCACAAAGCATATACAAATCACATTTGCACTTAGCATACTTACAAATGACTAGAGGCCTCTTCTTACATAGCCTAGATATCTATTTATACATTACAAAAGTGGGTCTAAGCATGGGTAAACCCATGGGTCGACATCCCATACCCGTTATTATCCCAAAACCCAAAAAGGACCCAAAAGGGGTCGAGATCCCATGATCTCTCCTTTGTCTTACGTTCCTCCTTCGACAGCCTGTCAAAGTCCCAAAAACAGTCAATCATGACCAATTATCCATAAAACTTGGTCAAGGGCCAACACCTGTCATCTACACAGTCACAGTCCCTAGATCACCATCTGCACTTGGCCCCGAGGGAACATTTTTCTCACATCATGTCTAGGTATGCATGCTCATATTCAAAATTATCAAATAGTTGTTATATGTTCTTTATCATCAGATATTGTTCACGTCAGGTATTTTGTTTTCCATGTGTGCAGGTACTTGGTCATCACAAGCAGCAAAACCCCTTCAGGTATATGTTCGAAACTGGCATGTAAAAATTCCCTTTGAATATCAATTGCATCTCCCAATCGCACCCTCCGACATTCACCTTTAGGGTTCCTACATCTGGCTCTATAGTACTATCACCTCCACTGCATTTTGGTACTGTCATCTGGTAGCACTCTCCCCCACACAAGTTGTCCCATTCATAGTCCCCTTTGGCACTCTAACACTCATGCTGCTTTCACCCCCTAGGGATGGTAGTCCCGATAGTCTTACGCATTTCCAATAATCAGCCACATACTCCTTCTCATAATTTTTCTATCTTTCCCAATGGACTCCCAGGTTATCTCATCATGGTACTATTTTTACTGCACCTCCACAGTATCATTAACCCTTCATTTCATCCACAATTAGTTTTCCCATCTGCAAATTTCCCTCCATTCATTTACCTCATACAAAAACCCACCCATGAGGCCCCCACCCTCCACCAGTTATCCATGCAACTTGTGCCCTCACATGCCAAGCCATCTTACACTAGGGCACCCATTTTTGTATATGTACACTCATCCCAAATTATTCTTTATTTATTTGATAATTGTAAAAATTCTTTGTTTCCAACATTTACTTAGCTTTTTTTCATCACCCTTGATGACCTTCTTTTTCTAGCAACGCAACCCATGTCACCATTGGTTGGGGCATCCACTATCCGACATCGTCCACAAACCCTAAGTATCCCACAATCCATGTACTCCTGATCTCTGAGTTTGTCCACTTTGTCACGCCTCTGGCACAATTTAACCCCATGTCTAGTCCTCCCCCTGACACTAGATACAGTTTTACGGTTGCTACCAAACATCTTTCAAACATACCCCCAACCAAGGGCAGTCTTGAGTCTCACCGCATCTTGACTTCGTTCATGTTCCCTATCAGTTCTTGATCTTATCACTGTAGATTTCATGAATCCCTTTTGCTTCTTGGAGTCGTGTCTTCCTTTCTATCGACATCAACACAGTTTCCAGAAGGGAGACAATATCTTGACTCTCATTACCTTTACAATGAGTAGTCTCGGATAGCACAAAGAGAACCATCATTTCTCTCTGATGTCGTTGACCCCCATAAAATTTGACTTCAACAAAATCTCATGTTACAGTGGGTCTTACTACGCGACTATTGCAGTTCTTTTATACTAGCCACAGACCTCCGAATTTATTAGGCCATCAATGCCTATGAGTCATTGAAACTTTTTACAGGCGTCGTTTCCTTTTGAAAATGCATTTTTGCCATTATCAAACCACCCCGGAGGGCGCTGCAGTTATCTACATCAGCATACAACTTCATTTACTATCCTACATTTTGAGTTAATGACACAAGCATGGGGCATGCCTACCTTGTTTGTATACATATTTTCTTTTCTTTCCCTAGAGAAAGGTTTGGGTCCAACAGTTTCCCCTCTCCCTCCAACAGATCACTCTTGCAGTTTCTATCAGCACTCTTCCTTACAATGGTACGCCCAATAGAAGAAACAATGATTTATTTCATATATACGTATGCTCCTAACCTCACACATCAGGGGGCATCTGTTATCACTGAAATTTCATCCGCAACATTGCACGCAAATGGTTACAGAAATACAACAATGCCAAACAACTATTAGTTCACCTGCAGCACCAAAATGCATTTTCAAAAGGCAAAAACTATACAATTGGGTAAAAAATTGAAGTGCACAAATTCACCAAAGGAATTGCACACACTATGCATGGAATGCACGACTTTCTCAGTCAAACCTGCACATGGTGCATGAGATGCGTGACTTTGTACAAGAAAACCCACACACTATGCACGAAATTCACGACTGTGTATAGGAAAAGTTGTGCACTTCCATGAACGGCTCATTTATGGATCTTGTCAGCCCCCCAACCACTTATGGACCAGCTCCCAACTTGATTTGACCCTCAAATCTAAGTTGAATCCGAATGGGGGGTTGGTCAAGAACCAAAGGGTTCCCTAAACGACCCCTTGTTCACACCAAGAACTAATTGAATATTTCCTTGAAGACATGCTATAAATGGAGACCATGGGTGCACTAAGAATTTACTAGTCTCATAGTATTTTTATGTTGCCTCTATCATCCCTCAAGAAACCTCTTTTCTTCTTGAAGCATTCTAGCTACATATCAATAAGCTATTCCACTCACCTCTTGAGGGAATAGGATTTCATTTCTTCACCATTTGATTTCTTGTTTATCATTGTAAGAAGAGCTCTCAAATAGGGGACTCAAGAGCCCTCCCAAGGAGGAAGAGGGTATCCATAAGTCCTCCTTTCTCTACGGTGTTTTCCAACTAATATAGTTATCCATTGGTGGCATAATCTTGGTCATTTGGTTGATTGATTTTGGTTGAAAGTTTCTTATGCATTTTAGTTTTATTTCCTTAGTTTATTTTAGTTTATTTTCTTATTTATTTCATGTGCTTGGATTATCTAACTCATGCACTAACCTTTGTCTTGTCTAGAAAGCTCAACTAGACTTGCCAGTGCCCTTATTTTGATCACTCAAGTGACGAAAAGGACACAATAGGGTGATCCATTTTTGTTTGTAGAGGGACCTGCAAATCCTTAGGCGTGGAAGAAATATTGGTTTGGTGTTTTCACTATTTTTTCCAATGGCCAAATCCTTTTTGCATATGACAATTATAAATTTTATGCTCTCATTTAGCCATTTTAAAGGTATTATCAAGCTTTATACATCAATTCTCCATGGAATCGCACAAGGTATGTATAATCATCATTTTTGCAATGGTTTTACGATTAATTCATCTTCATTTAATTGATTATTAAGATCAAATTTTCTTGTTTGTTTGCAACAGGTTGAAATCGCGATCCGATCCTCCATCCAGTCACTCGTCTGGTACTCCATCCAACACTCGATCCAACACTCCATCCGACACTTGATATGGCACTCAGAGCACATAGGAGCTGGCGGTTAGCACATCAACAACCTTTGATGGACAAACCAGAGATATGGGTTTTATGCCCACTCATACCCTCTAGATATGGAGCTCAATTTATATAGGATTGGGTAGTTGGAGTGGCCGCTAAGTGGAGAGAATAAGACTTTTAAGGAAGATGCTTCTATTAAAATGAATTTAATGAATGTATTTTTTTTAGAGAGTGTGGACCCTTCCAGCCAACCCTTTGCCGAATTTCAAAGATCATTTTCCCAAGTTCTCAGGAAATGGTACTATCTCTACATATGAGCATTTGATTTATTTTTCAAATGCCTATCATAACATTAGTGTGAATGAAAATGATACTTGCATGTTTCTATTTTTCAATTCTCTAGAAGGAAAATTTGTGGATGATTTCTTTGACTTTCCTCTGAAAATCTTATCCACCTGGGATGAGTCGGTCTACTGGTTCAAGTCCACTTTTGTATAAACCAAGAGTCCAGTTGTTGGAGTTACTTCACACACACCTAGGATTTTGTTTTCCTAAGGTTTTTTCTTGTTTATTAGTCATAATTAGTCATTATCCAGTCTACTATATTTTAGAGGAGAATATTCCACCTGGAGAATATTCTCTTTCGATTGACACTTCAGTTTGACTAGTTGAGTTGAGTTTAGATGATGCATTGGTTTTATCACCATGAAACATTGGGATGATCACCATGCTAATTAAACCTTGCCTTGGTATTATCACCAGACTAGAACATTACCATTGATTCTCTGAGTTAACTCCTCATTATCTATGTTCAGTTAGTTAACTGAAGACTAGTTGACTAGTTAACTCAACTATGTGGCAGTTCACTCCCGTAACTGTCTGAGAGACTAGACTAGGTGGAAGTTAACTTCCGTAACTACTGGTGTGTGTCCATATCACTCTATACCACCATTATGGTGCATTGTTTCACCTCCAATGTGCACTCATTGAGCTATACAAAGTATATCATGTGTAAACTATTCATTTTTAAAACGGTTAATGAGAATTCTTGCATTCTTTCTCTCCTTCTTCTTCTTTCTCAAATCCTCTCTACAAATGTGTGTATTATTTTTTATATAGATCTATTATATGCAGGTTCAACACATTTACATGGTATCAGAGCCGACAGACTACTAAGCAAAAGCTACACCAAAAGTTTTTGCAGGTACAAAAGATTGAAGACAACAGAAAGATGGATTTCCAAAAAGAATTCATTCTTACACCTTACAACTATTTTTCATGGAAGGAGAAAATAGCCATACATCTCTGATCCAAAGGGTTTTACAAGTTAAACTTGACTATAGATACAAAACCGACATCAGCCATAGAAAAATCCAAGTATTTAAATCACATGGATGAGGCACTCGAAACAATTTGCAGTCTTATTTCTCCCGATATCCTTTTTCACATATCTTCTTGTAAGACTCCCAATGAAGCCTGGACCATCTTGGAAGGGCTCTTTGGAAAATAGGATGAGATGAGGGGACACATACTGGAGGTGGAGCTGCTCACATTGGATCCAAAAAGCTTCGACAATATCCAAGATTTCTTTACAAAATTCAAGGAGTTACTGTCGCAACTCAAAGCTTGCGGGGTTGATAAATCGAAGGAGGAGAAACAAATGGTTCTCACCATTCTCTCCAATATTGGTCCTCAATTATGTGTATTCATATCCACATTTCATTCTGTCAGATTTGCCTCTGGAGCCACCTCGAAGATGCCTTCTCTTGAGAAATTTATCGAAGCACTGACACAAGAGCAAACCAATCTCATCAACATGGGCACAATCAAAGGCCCAAAGGAGCATGCACTCAATGTGCAATATGGCAGCCAAAAATATCAGAAATCTAAATATAAATATAAATGGAAAGCTCATGCACATTGGAAGAAGGAAGGTTACACAAAAAATTTCACTGATGCCTCCGGATCCAAAGGAGAAAAGGGAAGAAAAGGAGATAAATGAACGTATTGTCACAGAGGATTCCATTCAGAATATGCATGCATGAAAAAAAAATAGATCTTATGTCTCAAATACTTGAACAAAACAACCTTGGAGATCGCATCCCCAAGGGTACCAAGAAGAAGAATCCAGAAGATCTGAATTCCAAGAAAGGCAATTCTAGCCATACCTTGATTGCCATCAACTCCTCTCCCGATGCTTGGATCGTTGATTCAAGAGCATCACATCACATGGTTTCCTCAAAAGAAATATATTCTTCTTTGGATTCATGAAAAGGTCCTCCCATTTTGATGAGGGACAACTCTTCTGTCAAAGTCACTGACAAAAGAAGGATTGAACTCACCAACGGAAGCTTCAAGAATGTGTTGCATGTTCCCAAGATTTCTCTCAACCTTCTCTTCGTTTATCAGATGACAAATTCCGGCACTGGAAAGAAAGTCATATTCACACAAAATTTCATGGACATATACGACATTCAAACCAAATCCATGGTTGCTACCGATGAGGTAAATAATTAGTCTAGATTGTATACATTTTTTGAATTCATTGAACCCGATTCTGCTTTACTGCTTACTCATGCTGATGAAAGTAGTAGGATATGGAACGAAAGGTTTGGACATTTGAATTTCAGATACATGCAACAACTTAGCAAGAACATATTGGTTTATGGTCTACCAGACATCCATTTCTCCAAGGGAGTGTGTGAGGGATGTGTTCTCGAGAAACACCCTCAAGAGAAATTCGACAAGGGAAAGTCTCAGAGAGCCTTCACACCTTTAGATCTGATCCAAAGTGACATTATGGGTCCTTTTCCACATCCATCGATCAACAAAGAGAGGTTTTTTCTCATTTTTGTTGACAATTTCTCACGTTTTACATGGATCTACTTCCTCAGGAAAAAATCTGAGGTCTTTCAACACCTCAAATATTTCAAATCCCTGGTTGAGACATAGTCTGGAAAGAAGATAAAAGTCCTCCAAACTGATAATGGGGGAGAGTATGTAAATCATGAGATCCATAATATTTTCCATAAGTCATGGATTCAATTGCAACACACAATTCCCTATACTCCGCATCAAAACAGAGTTTTTGAGCGGAAAAACCGATCTCTAAAGGAGATGGCATCTTGCATGCTACATGCAAAGTCACTACCACCGAGATTATGGGCGGAACCAATTAATTGTGAAACATACATCCAAAATATATCTCCCCATATATCTATCAGGGATAAGACCCCCTACGAGGCTTGGAGCAGCCTCAAACCGGAAGTGACCCACTTTCTCATTTTCAGTTCATGTGCATGGGCTCAGATTCCCTCTGAAAAGAGGAAGGCACTTGATCCACGTAGCACTAAGTGCATTTTTGTTGGATACCCTGATGGTGTGAAGGGATATCAATTTATCAATATTTCCTCAGACTGGCTCATCATTGAGCATAGTGTCCAATTCCAGGAAAGTGTCTCGCATGTATTTCAGCAGCCACATGTAGACACCTTCACTCTTCCACCTATCCAAGATGATGAGCATGCACATGTCAACCCTTCTTTAGATGAGAGTTCTGATTTAGAGGACTCAAATGATTTAGATTCAGAGTCAGTGTAGTTAGATGCAGATTTAGAGCATCCAGATGCAGTTGTAGAGCCAGAGCAGAGGCCCAAGTGGGCACAAACTACTCTTCAGGATGCAGGGGATCTCATTGGTGATCCAGTCGATACTAGGAGGACTCGATCTGATTTCAAGGGGCCTCTTGTTGCACTCACTACCACTGAACCATTTCCTTCTAGGCATCTTTTCTTGGTTCAGTATTCAGATCCACGGTCTTATGGTGAGGCTGCTGGAAATCCCTTTTGGGAATTCACCATGCAGGAGGAGTACAACTCCCTCCTCGAGAACCAGACTTGGGATATGGTCCCCCTTTCTTATGGGAGGAAAATTGTCAGATGCAGATGGGTCTACAGGACCAAGAGTACAGTGGATGGACATATTAGCATATATAAAGATAGGCTTGTTGCCAAAGTCTTTCATCAGGTGCATGGTATTGACTATGATGAGACCTTCGCTCCAGTAGCGAAGATGGATTCCATATGATTGGCACTTGCCATTGCAGCATCCAAGGGATGGGAAGTTCATCAGATGGACATGAAGAATGCATTTCTTCATGGTGATCTCTCTGAGGAGATCTACATGGAGCAACCCCATGGATTTATGCAGGACTCATCTTTGGTCTGTCGACTGAAGAAGTCACTTTATGGCCTCAAGCAGGCTCCGAGGGAATGGTATGCCAAGATGGACTGCTACCTGCTGTCATAGAACTTTGTACGTTGTAAATCAAACCCAAACGTCTACATGCTCAGGACGGTTGATTCACTTCTACTTTTAGTTCTATATGTTGATGATTTCCTGATCACTGGGTGCTCGACTTCAGCGATTGCTACAGTCAAGAGGATTCTACATGATAGGTTTCTGATGACAGACATGGGTCCACTACAATTCTTCCTTGGACTTGAGATCAGTCAAGATACATCAGGCATCAAACTGTCTCAAGCCAAGTATGGACAAGATCTCCTTGAGATATTTCACATGACAGATTACAAGTCTGCTTCGACTCCTTTCCTATCAGGAGTCAAACTTGAGAATGGCGGGGAGACTCCATTGGTTGATAGCACACTGTATAAAAAAATAGTGGGGAGATTTTTGGATCTCACACACTCCAAAACGGACCTCTCATATGCAGTTGGCATAGTTTCCAGGTTCATGCAGGATCCTCATGAGCTACATTAGAAAGCTGCAAAGTGTATCCTTCGATACGTATAGGGCACCATCACCTTTGGGATTCATTATGCAACAGACTCTACATTATATCTCCTCGGGTTTACTAATTCCAACTGGGTTGGCGATAGCACTGATCACAAGTCCACATCTGGTTACTCACTCAGTCTTAGTTCTGGGCATATCTGTTGGTCGAGAAAGAAGCAAGTTACCATTTCTCTATCTTCAGTCGAGGAAGAGTACATACAGGTAGTTAACATAACCATCCAGGATATGTGGCTACAACATTTTCTCACTGAGTTGGGCATTCAGTTTCATTGGTCGATCGTCATCTGGTGTGACAACCAGAGCACTCTGAAGTTCTGTAGAGATCCATTTCAGAGGCAGTGGATGAAGCACATTGAGATCCACATGCACTACATCCGGGACTTAATACACGAGGGGATCATCGACTTACAGTTATGTCCTTCAGCAGAACAAACGACATACATCTTCACCTAGACCTTCACTGAGCAGAAGTTCCATTCTCTGCGAAGTCGTCTTGGAGTGAAGGACACAGTGGCCTAGCAACTATAGTTCTTCTTTTTACATACATTGTACCTTGAGGGG
>ML782828.1:271149-310277 GCA_009831015.1 Picea engelmannii
TTAAAGAAAAGAGCCCCCTTGAAGGAAAAGTCACTTGATTTTGTGTTGTCATAAGCTGTCTTGGATGTTAATGGATCACTTGCATGTTTGATTATCTTGATATGAGTTTGGTTTTAATTCTTAGAGAAAATGAATGGTAACAATTTTGATTTCAAATGACCATTAAAAATTCTTTGGGCATGGGTTTTTCGATACTAAATACTAGTCCAGGGAAAAATCATCATCAAAACAAAAGGTTCATGGTTGTCGTGTTTGACAATTCATGGTTTCAAATGGTAAAAGTGTTCTAATTGTTTATCAATCTATTGACATGGTATTCACTTATTAGCTGCCACTTTGTATATGTGATGAGTTTATTGCAAATTCAACCTTTAGATATATGATTGTGACTTGTTATAAAAAAGGGGCATTCTATATACATATGCACATAGCATACAACTCATATATATTCCATTGGTTATATGTATCTGGTCCAATACATATTACACCAGTTACAAGAACGTGGTAGTCTCGACCTTGTTGTTAATGGCTGTAGTGATTTGAAAGTTTGTATATGGAAAAGGTTTGGAAGTTTTAACACATATGGGATATGTTATCCACACAACGCACTTATGATAAGTTTGTAAACCATGTGATCAACGATGTGCTATGTTGTCAACAATGTTAATCTGGTAGGTGGCTATGTTGCTGACATGTGATCTCGTATGAACTGGTGCTTACTTGGAACTTGTAGGTTGCATGGGGTTTTGACATGGGCTGCCTTGGGTTTAGTGAGTGATTAATGTTGGCCATCACCCCAACATGACGTGACCAACAATTAATGCACCAACTAATGTTAGGGGTTACCACTTTGGGGTTTGGAATTTGGTCCATTCGTTTGGTGGTTTGGAGGAAGTTTGATATCTTGGTAATTGTTGCAACCGATCGAAGGTGCCATTTAACCTGCACAACACCTGGTACCAAGGTTTATACTTCCTATCATCTAATGTTTTTTTTTCTTAGTAGTTTATTCCTGGATCTGTAACTACATGTTGTGCTTGACAATTTGATTCTTTAGAAAAATTAAATCGTTATGCTCCTGTCTTTAGAAAGACATGTATGCATAGGAGCTCGAATGATTTTGATTGATGGTTCTTCTCATTGGTTGTCATGGCTATTGCTATTGTGTTTCTCATTTCACATTTCAGTTGGTTGATCTGTGGCTTCCTCCTATGTTTTGTTAGCCAAATAATGGCAGAGTCATGTGCTTATGGGTTTTTGTATTACAAAATTGCATGCCAATGGGTTTGCATGCAAAATCTGTTTTTTTTCTTGCAATTAAAATGAAATATCCTTGTGAGCCTATGCATGCTCTTGTTGAAAAATAAGTGGATTATATGTATTTTGTTTCCTGTGAATGAATGGGATTCACTCGCATGCACATTATTGCGAGCCCAACTGAGTCCGAAGAAAAAGTTGGTAGGGTCAAAAACCTCATCATACCAACGTTTTGTTTGTTTCTTATTTCATTACTTATGGAATTCATAAGTCTTGTTGAGAACCCTTGTTGACTTGGTTGTTTCTATTGTTATAATATGGGTAGTATACAGAGAAGAAAAGGGAAAGGGAAAAAGACAACATTGTCTTTGTGTATTGTGCATAAACTTGTAATGGATGTGCTCAGGTTGTGTTTATTGTTGGTATAAGAGAAACAAGGGTTTCAAACCCTGTCATTACATTGCATGCATGCAAGTTGCGACACCTCTTCCATGGTTGAATGCTATTCAAACTATTGGTTCAAATATGTATACAGAGTCTTGTTAATGGGATTTGGGGTTGAATCATTCTTCATTGTTATGGTTATAATTGATGTGCTAAAAATCACTTTCTTGTCCTTTGATTTGATTTCATCACTTACGATCACAACACAGGAATGTCACTATGATGATTGGTCGATATATTTGGTGTGTTATGAATTTCCATCATCTCTTTTGCGAATAGAACGCCTGATTCGATTTTGGGTCTGATTGGATATCATTGTTGGAAAACTCAGTTCATGTTGTGGATCATATGTGCATTCAAATGATGGTCGATGGTGATGAAGTTCATTGTTTAATATGAATATAGAGACAATATTTTGATTGGTTATGGTTTGAATTATTATTTCAATGTCTCTGTTGGTATTTCGAGCACTGTTCTCATGAAGTCACACATTTGTTGTTTGTTGATTATGGTTTTTGAGGCAGTAATATGTAATGGTTGGATTGAAGGCATGAAATGGTGTTAGGATGAAATTGGAACATAGGTTTTGATCAATTTGTAAATAATAAATGATGCCTGGAACATGACTGTGAATAAGTAACAATGAATATTTTGTGAGTTAATGATGGAACTGTTATGACACATTCTCTAAACTGTGATTTTAAATGAATAATTTGGTTATGATATGTAATATCAGTAAAGTATAGACTTAACTTTTATTTGTTGCACACTATGGTTGTCTGATGATTATAATTATGTGTATTGGAACTACAAGAAATGAATGGTAAAGTGAAATGATTATGGAATAAATTGTAGTAAAAAGCATGTCCATTCTTAAACATTCCTATCATACTTACCGTATTCCATTCATTACAATTCCTTTTCATTGTCCCAAGCACCTGTTTCATCCCATGCTTTAATTACAATTGTATGAAGTATTTCATAACAAAATTAGATAAGTCAATAAGAAAGTGTTCAAATTGTTTGGAGTCTACTCTATTTCATGCCCAAAGATGTTGATGAGATGTGATGAATATGATCATAATGTTTTGGTAGAACTAGTCATGGTAAATTAACAGTCCATGTTGCATATCCCTGTCATACTTACCATAGTTCGCTCATTACAAACCTGATCATAGAGTCCCAAGAGCCCTTCTAAACCCTTGTTCTAAGTGATTACTAGTTCTGGGATATGGAATGCATGATGATTGCTTGCATATGTATTGTTATGTATAGAGTCAGGTTTAAACTATTATTTTTCAAAATTTTTAGATGATTGGTTAGTCATGCTCTGGTTCTGATATGTGCAAATGTGCATTAGCATGATCTTTTTTAGCAGGGTAAGTCATAGCAGAAGGGGTAATAACAGAGGTAGAGGATTGGTCCCTTGACAAAGGGGTAACAAAAGACTTAGGTTCTCTATACATTTTGATGCAGATTCAAAAGAGTTTAATTAGTTGTGGCAGACAGGTTTCCTCAACTTGGTTGGTCAAAAAGATTACAGGCCTCCACCTATCCCTGAGAATCCTCACTCGAGTATTGATATACCAGTGTCAAATCATAATTCTGCTTCTTTAGTTATGCCAGAACAAGATGGCAGGAAAGACATTGTACACCCTCCTCCAAGACATTCACAAGGTTGGTGAAACATTGACCATCCCCAGTAATCTCCTTTCCATACTTGGCCTACTGGTTAATTGCCACCACCAACTCATCTGCACCCAAACTTACAGCCTCAATCCCAAGCTTCACATGCCCATAATAAATCCAAAATTATTGATCTTGAAGGCAACCATGAGGAAGAGAAAGTAGTAGCAACCAAGTCAAAATCATCATAGGAGTCTTCTCATTCAGTCACTTCCCACATGTAGGAGAATGATCAGAAATATGCTAAGGAAGATTCATCAATTGGAAATAATGAAGGGGCTCAGAGAAGTCATAGTAGGAAAGGGGCAACCTCTCACAATAAATATGATTTTTCATGATCATTTTGGTTTATTTTGGCACATGTACATGGACTTATTTGCACTTTATTTTGGATAGCTTCATGTTTTACAACATATCATTTTTGGGACAACTCATATATATTTTTGTCAGCTCATATTTTGACAGTTTTATTTTGGACAACCTTGTATATTGTATGCTTCATATTTGGATAGATTTATATGATGGTTAGATTTTGAGTAATTGAATGATTGCCACATGGAGTGACAAGGGGGATCCTATGAATATTCCATCTTATGCATGATAATGACATGGATTGTATGATGTGGCAAGTGATGTGTCATTCATTTAAGGTGGAAGATACAAGGATGAAATGGATTATTAATTCATTAAAGTCAATTAGGGGGTCCCCACTTATTAGTTTTATTTAGTACCCTTATCATATTATTATTATTATTTATTTATTAATTTACTTGACAACTCTCCTATTAACTAACACATTGTTAGTTAATGAGTTAACTAAAAGTGGTTGAGTGATTCAACTACCTTGGAATATTAAATGGAGCAAGTTGAACAAAGTAAAAGGAGAGAAGACATTTCTCTAATAGGGTTTTCTCTTACTTCCAAGTGAGATTTCATTACTACTCCATTCATCTCTAATTTCTAAGCTGAGACACTTCTGTGACAACAGGCTCAGTCGAAGGTGATGAAAATATGGGAACAAGGAGCATTGAATTCTCATATGCTTCCAGGTTGATTGTCTGTTTCATAGTCTACGGTCTTCTTTTGGTTCCAGGATTAATTTCTCAGTGCTAATTAGGATTCGTGTGTAGAGTCATAAAATAGTGAAAGTTGTGGATGTTGGCTTATCTTTACATCATTCTTGGTCTAATTTGAAGGCATCGGTGGCCTTTGTGTGTGTTACCCTAGGCTCTAGAATTTCATCTGGTCCATACTCTAAGAGTATGTGAAGTGTATTGGATGTTACATAATGAATGAATAAAACAATTGATGGTTTTGCAACTCATCTTGGTCCATCTTGTTTCTATCAGATTATGTGATGTTTCTTCTTGTTCATAAATTTTATTTAAAAAAATCATATTTCTTTATTTCAGTTTGCATTATGATAAATAACAAAAGAAACAATTGGTATTTAATTTTAATATCTTGAAGGTTAATTGAATCGGCAATAAGGCTATAAATTAGGGTAACAATCTCGCCTATCTTGTTCTAGCTAGGAAAGATTCAAAAAAATGTTGTGAGGAGAGCTTCCATCTCTTTTCCTCAACAGAGGAGTCCCACAATACAATACCCAGAGAGACTATAACCCGAGTGGATGAGGAGGATTCAACTGAGGAACATTTGGTAGAGGAGGTAGAGGGCCAATATTTTTTTATAATTGCAATAAACCATGACATTTGTCTAGTGATTTCCCAAATTGTTGCACAACATGCACCTATTGCAGAGCATTGGACCATGCAACATAAGACTTCCCTCAACTGATAGATAAATGGCAGGCAAGAGGGAATCAAAATCAAAACTAGAATTTATAGATGGTAGTTGTTGAGCAGCATCATGATCAACCTATAGTAGAAAAAATTACTTGTGGAGGTGCTAGAACATGGGTAGATGTGATAGACGAGGTCAAAGGAATGATCGAGCAATGGGAAAGAAAAGATACTAAACCTACATTCTCATTTGATCCATAAAATGAGAAAGAAACATATAAACAAGACAAAAAGGAGATACTATGACCAAAATGGATAGCATCAATGTCAACTGCGCCACCGATATATGATATGCATTCAGTATATAATCGTACTATCCCAGTGAGATCATCCGAAAGGGTAATACCTTTGAAAGAGCTTCTAAATATATTTTTAGAGTTAATGAAGGATGAAACAACATTCAATGCAATGTGCAGTATAATCGACTATTGCGCTCAGGACAGATAAGTACCTGAGACATAGAGAATGATGAACTAGGTATTGCGCAAGAAACAAACAAATAGGGAATTCAGACTAAGTGCGCAGATAGGTGATTATGACATGGACAATGTCATTCTAGACTTAGGATCATATGTAAACATTATTCCAGGACAAACATGGGAAATGATGGGGAAACTAAAGTTAATTTGGTCACCTATTCAGTTGAGATTGGAAAACCAACACAACATAGTACCCATTGGAAGACTATTGGGAGTAACTATTAATATAGATGGGGTGTGCAGTGTTGCAGAATTTGAAGTCATTGATATCGTGGATAATAGTCATCGATGCCCAAATTTTCTTGGCCTATATTGGGACTTTGAAAATTAGATGATCATTAACTTGAAGAACCAGGAAATGATTTTTTAAGTGGGTGATCTGTAGGTCACTGCACCATTAGACCATACGGAAGGAAGGAGATATGTGGAACCTTCCATAAAATAAATTGATAATCTGTATAACATGACCACACACATGGATGATTATGTCAATCCTAGTGTTGATGGATTTATTAGTTGGATAAGCATTAGTTCTTGTATTTCATACTCAGAAGAAGGACTGGAATATTGGAAACACAGGTTGCATGAAGTGTCGACAAGAAGATGTGCTCGCATAACTCGCTCTTTTCACTGGATTAGAATAGAGGTATGTGATGCACCCAGGTTTGATGTATTAACTGATAGAAGATCCTTTGTAAATAATTTGAGTCACAGACACCTGAACAAAAGAGGTTTCTAGTATTAGATGTTGCACTGAGAGAAACCCCAACAAGATGGTGGGAAACCCATAATGAGAGTATAGTAGATTGGAAGCACTATAAAAGGCTGATGCAGATTAGATTTGTAAAAAAAGATGAAGAAATGATGCAGAAGTAAAAAGGATTGAGCCGTCTGAAGGATCATATTATGCAATGAATTATGACTTGGAGAAATGTTCCCAAGCAGGACTAGACGCATGAGTTCATACATACACTGGAGATAGTCCCCAAGAACTAGTACCTGGAACTAGAAGTGCACAGAGGAACAACAGAGTGGGAAGAGCTCACCCATAATTTCAAGGTAACGTTTGGTTTTGAAGATGAGTCACCTTTAGTAGATGAAACCTTGCAATTTATTAGAATAAATATCTTTATGGAAGATGACTGTATGGGATTGATACCCGCAAGTAGTACATGTAGAGCATTTGCGATAATACATGAAATTTTGGCATGTTACTGTTAATGTTTAAGCCATTATTATAGATGTTTGCATTTCATTGGATAATAATAGCATAATCCAAGCTCACTGAGAAATACATAATCACAAGAGACACAAAATTTATCCTGGGAAACCCTCTAGGGGAAGAAAACCCAACAAAACTTCCTTAATATAAATAGCCAATACAATGCCAAGAGATCTCTATGCTAAAATACAAAGTCCTCTCCAAGATATGTGCCACTCTCTCTCTCCTTTGCTGGTAACAGATTAGAACTTGTCTCTCAAACTGAGCAAGTGTGTTGTGTCTAAGTGAGGCACTAGCCTCCTTTATTTATACAAGTCTAGCACGTGTGAAGTGTCTCTTCACTGGCAGGGCCAACTTCTCAAACTGGGTGGGTAAACCCACCTTTATTATATTTCTGGGTCTCTTTATTAACTGTTGAGGCCGACTTCTTATTCTACCTATTATAATTGTCTTTTGACCAATCCACAAAAGGAGATTTGGTCCTATTACAAGAACCGACACAATCAATCCACAATGGGGATTGATCCTATGAATAATATATCAATAATAATAATAAGAATACTCTTTGCAATTACAATATTTCAACACTCCCCCTTAACAACAAGGGTATTCTTCAGCAACATCATGCGAGAGAGAGAGGAAAACATCATCAACAACATCAAATGGAAGGACAGCATCATCAATATGATCTTGGCTGGAGTATCTATAAATCATCAGAAGATTTCTTCATCGGCAACATCATCATTCTCGAAAGAATGTCATCATCATCTGCATCAATATGTATCAGTATAAAATGATACCTCATCACAGCACTAGGCTGGCACATCACAGTACTACACTGGCTCAATGTCACAGCTGTGAAGCTGGTAGCTTAGTGTAAGTCACATCTTTCTTTACGTCTAACAACTAGGTCAGAAGCAAGGTATACATCATCTTGCTTTACGTCTAACAATTGGGTCGGAAGCAAGGAATCATCTTTCTTTACGTCTAACAACTAGGTCAAAAGAAAGGAACACATCATCATCTTGATTTATGTCTAACAACAAGGTCATAAGCAATGAATCATCTTGCTTTACGTCTGAAAACTAGGTCAGAAGCAAGGAACACATCATCATCTTGATTTACATCTAACAAGGAGGTCAGAAGCAAGAAATCATCTTTCTTTACGTCTAACAACTAGGTCAGAAGCAAGGAACACACATCATCTTGCTTTACCTCTAACAGGGAGGTCAGAAGCAAGGAATCACACATCATCTTGCTTTACGTCTAACAATGAGGTCAGAAGCAAGGAATCACACATCATCTTGCTTTACGTCTAATAGCGAGGTTAGAAGCAAGGAATCACACATTATCTTGCTTTACGTCTAACAACAAGGTCAAAAGCAAGGAATCATCTTTCTTTACGTCTAATAGCAAGGTCAGAAGCAAGGAATCACACATCATCTTGCTTTATGTCTAACAGTGAGGTCAGAAGCAAGGAATCATCTACTCCCCTTTTCAGGGAGGGTCCTTTCAGACTATACCAAGATTGTATCGAAAGTGTTCAAACTTTACATGAGATAGAGGTTTGGTCAACACATTAGCAACCTGTTCATCCATACTGACATATAGGAGCTTCAAGGATCCTCTCTACACCATGTCACGAATGTAATGATAGTGAATCTCTATGTGCTTCGACCTATCATGGAATACAGGATTCTCTATCATTTTTATGAAGCTCTGGTTGTCACATAGGATCGTGGTTGCTTCCATTTCTAGGTCAAATAGACCGGTCAACAACTTTCAAATCCATATAGCTTCGCAGCTAGCAGAACATGCGGCAATGTACTCTGCTTTTGTTGTGCTGAGAGAAATACTAGATTGCTTCCTACTCTACCATGAGATCATGCCTGATCCAAAACTGAAACAACATCTGGAAGTGTTTTTTCTATCAGCAACGCTTCCTGCCCAATCTGCATCAGTATATCCACTCAATGTGAAATTATGTTCTCCATCATAGCTGAGACCATAATCTAATGTACGTTTAAGGTACCTCATCACATGTTTTGCAGCCACTAGTTGAACATGTCTGGGTTCTACCAGAAACTGACTAAAGGTTTTCACGGAAAAACAAATGTCTGTTCTGGTGTTCGTCGGGTACATTAGTGATCCAATAATCTATCTATACAATGTGGCATCAATCAATTCTGACGACGTATCGACCAGTAGCTTCAGCTTTGTTTTCATGGGTGAATTCATGGGCTTACATTCTAGCATGTTGAATCTCTTTAAGATTTTGATCATGTACTTTCCTTGGTTAAGGAAGATCCTCTCTGGATCTACCATACCTCAAGAACTAAGAACTAATGCATTAGGCCAAGGTCTTTCATTTCAAATTCAGAAGCGAGTCTCTTCTTACATTCGGTGATGAGATTTTCTTCTCCAGTTAAGAATAAATCATCCACATACAAAAATAGTATTACTGGCTCATCGTTCATAATTTTGAAGTAGATATTTGAATCTGCTTTACTCTTGGTAAAGCCTAAGCTCGTCAAGAAACTGTCTATATGGCCATACCAAGCTCTAGGAGCTTGCTTCAATCCGTATAAGGCTTTCTTCAATCTACAGACATGAAACTTCCTATCTTCAACCTCAAATCCTTGAGGATGTTCTATATACACTTCCTCTTTGATGACACCGTTTAGGAAAGTTGTCTTCACATCCATCTGGTGCATCTTCCACTTCATCTTAGCTGCAAGAGCTATGATGGTCCTGATCAAAGTGTATCTGTCCACAGGAGCGAATATCTCTTCATAGTCAATGCCTTCCTTCTGGGAAAAGCCACGAGTGACAAATCTTGCTTTATATTTCTCAATACTTCCATCAACAACATGTTTTATTTTGAAGAGCCATCTATAGGATACCCCATATTTATTCTTCAGTCTAGGAACTATTTCCCATACTTCATTCTTCATTATGGATTGGTATTCCTTTGTCATGGAATTTGCCCATTATTTTCTCTGAATGGATTCTTCAAAGCAGGTAGGCTACTCATCTAGGAGATCACACATCAAATTCATGTAACAGGAAAATGGATTTGGTCTTTTCACCTGTCTCGAGGTTCCTTCTGGAACACCATACGTCTCTCCATATTGAATAATCTCTCTAGCCCAAGCTAGCTTTCTTTTATGGAGGATCGTCATCTGAGGAGGTTCTTGAACTTCTACTATATCATGGTCTTCTAAAATTTTCTCATCAGGGGAAGTTATGACTTCCCTCACTGGTACTGTAGCTCTGGGAACCTTCCTCATTGCAGTATTGGGGATTACAGGTTCCTCCTCATATACCTCTTCAAGATGGCATACTTTAGATTTCTTGAGCGCTGCATCTTCATCAGAGGTCACATCCCTACTAATCTCAATGTGATGTTGACCTGGTATATAGATCCTGAAGGATTTGGAGCCCTCACAGTATCTCGCAAATATTCCCTTCTTTCTTGAAGGATCCATCTTGTTTCTCTTTTCTTTAGGTATATGAATAAACACTGGACATCCAAATATTTTGAGATGGCTTACCTCTAGCTTCTTTATGGTGAACATCTCTTCTGGTGTCTTGAGCCTAGGTGCACTATGGGCCAATTGGTTCTGCACATAAACAGTTTCTATTGCTGCTTCTACCCATAAAAACATAGGAAGATCTTGATCTTCACAACTTCCAGCATGGTTCTAGTCTTCCGTTCAACTAAATCATTTTGTTGGGGATCTTGATCCCAACATCTTTGTAGAAGTTTACAAACTATTTCGAAGTATATTCTCCTCCATTATCTGACCTGAGCATCTTAATCTTCCTTACATAAAGGTTCTCTATCAAGGATTTGAATTCCTTGAACTTGCTGAACACTTCAAATATATCCAGGTTTTTATGAGAATAATCATTAATGAATGAATGAATGAATGAGTTCTAAGAATCCTTCTGCCTTGGTGTCCTTCTTTAGAAATAAATTCTTCATGTTCTTCCCTTGCGCACATCCATTACATACACCTTCATGGTCACCTTTGAGTTCTGGTAAACCTGTGACCGCTTTGCATACGTATGGTAGTGCCTTGTAGTTGATGTGAGCTAATCTTCTATGCCAAAGTTCACATGGATTATTTAATGGCATGGGTCATGGCAGCTTCTAAGTGACCCACCTTCTTATTTTCCAATGATGATTGCTTTATTTATGGTCTTTCCTTTAGCACGTTGCCTTATGCAACCCTCGTTATAGCTTCCTCATGTGACCTGGAGCAAGGTCAACAAAACAACAAACAAGAATAATATCCTTCTGATAATATAAAGAAATAGCACAAACAATCATCATAATAGCTCCTTTAGAGCTATCACTTATAATTTATCTGAAGAAAATATTAAAGGTAAGGAATACAATATGAAGTGAGGTCAACACTCTCATAGTGTTGTGACCAAGCATTATTCCATGGCAACCTGGAACTAACACACGAGGTTTCTGCTAGAGGAGGTTTTAGTTGTATCAGACAAAACATTTACCTCTATATTCTCACATGCTATCAAGTATAATACTTTACGATGACTGCTATCTCAACTATAATCATTAACTTGCCATGTGTACCTTTGATTCTTATTAATCTTGATTAATCAAACTTGGAGCCTTGTCCTCAAGAATGAGTGCTTGCTTTTCTTCCAGGTCTCCTTCACTCAAGTGACGAGTGCTTTCTTCAACTTGTCTGTTGTACTAAGACAATACGTTATCTTGACAGAAGGTTAGGTTAGAGGATAAGCTCTATGATCAACTTTTAATTCTTCTAATAATTTGATCATAGCTTCAACATGCAACACTGATCAAGATAATTTCATAACAAATAGATGCATATTAGAATAATAACACCTGGGTTGCATCATTCCTCTGAATGTGTTGGATATTGAGATCCTTCTGGATCTATGGAAAGATATCCCTTCTCCTACAAATACTCTTTAGGGTTTAACCATTAAACATATGTGAGTACATACCTCAGATAGCATTTGCAGGTAGTGGCTCCATCTGGTAGTAGCGGTAATCATACTAAAAATTTCAAGGGTGATTGCAACTGGTTCTATGGCTGCAACTGCAACTAGTTCTGCAACTAAAACTGGTTCTGAGACTGCAACTGCAACTGCAACTTAGGGTTTTATGAGGAAACCCTAATTTTTCAAACTTCGAATTTTGAAATTCTAATCCAGGGGATAGATGCGCTGAGCTGAGGCAAGTTAGCTGGTGCAGTAAAAATTACGAAAATCCAACTTTTACTCCAAATCTGATCTGTGGATTTCTGGACTGGTGCTTCTGGTTTTCTGGTACTTCTGGTACTTTTGGTACTCTGTTTTTCTGGTTTTCTTGTACTTTGTGAAACTAGGGTTTCACTTTTCGGGAGATATAGCCACTGAAAAGGTGCATTGAAGGTGCCAAACTGATCCTTGGGGGAGGGCACAACTTTCTAGGTGGTTTTGGAGCTGAAAAGCTTCACTTTTGAAAAGCCCTAATTTGCAGGTATGGCAACAGTGACATTTTTCTCTTGTGAAATATGCTACCTTTAGCTTGGCTCTGATACCATGTTAATGTTTAAGCCATTATTATAGATGTTTGCATTTCATTAGATAATAATAGCATAATCCAAGATCACTGAGAAATACACAATCACAAGAGACACATCATTTATCCTGGGAAACCCTCTAGGGGAAGAAAACCCAACAAAACTTCCTTAATATAAATAGCCAATACAATGCCAAGAGATCTCTATGCTAAAACAGAAAGTCCTCTCCAAGATATGTGCCACTCTCTCTCTCCTTTGTCGTTAATAGATCAGAACTTGTCTCTCAAACTGAGCAAGTGTGTCGTGTCTAAGTGAGGTGCTAGCCTAATTTACTTATACAAGTCTGGCACGTGTGAAGTGTTTCTTCACTGGCAGGGCCAACTTCTCAAACTGGGTGGGTAAACCCACCTTTATTATATTTCTGGGTCTCTTTATTAACTGGTGGGGCCGACTTCTTATTCTGCCTATTATAATTGTCTTTTGACTAATCCGCAAAAGGGGATTTGGTCCTATTACAATAACCGACACGATCAATCCACAATGGGGATTTATACTATGAATAATATATCAATAATAATAATAAGAATACTCTTTGCAGTTACAATATTTCAATAGTTACAATATTATTGAAGAAGACCAAGATGAAGAAGATCTAAGAAATTTGCATGTGCCTGAGACTGAAGGGGAGCATGCAATAGAAGGCTGAGAACTTGAAATTGATGTATATGTGAAACCTTTAAAAGTGCGCATGGTAAATATTGGCACAACAGAGAAGCCTAAGTTTGCGAATATTGGTGACTATTGGAACGATAAGAATGTTGAGAAGATCGTAGCTTTTCTATGAGAATACCATGATCTATTCCCGACTAATTTTTCAGAGATGAAGGGGATTGCTGGAGAATTAGGTGAAATGATGATTTTGTTAAAGTTAGATGCTAAGACAGTATGACAGAGACCGTACAAGTTGAATCTGTAGCACAGGAAAAAAGTGAAAGCATAACTTGATAGAATGCTAGAGGCTAGTATTATTGAGTCTATTGTAGAGTCAAAATGGATAATCCCGATGGTAGTCCAAGATAAGAAAACATGAGGCATCTGGATTTGTGTATACTTAAGAAAATTGAATGATTGTTGTTTGCATGACCCTTTTCTAACCCCCTTTATAGATGAAGTATTAGAGAATGTCATAGGGAAGGAGGCATACACATTCATTGATGGGTTTTTATGATGCTGGATCATATTAAGATTGTGCAAGAAGACATAAACAAGATGACTTTTGTGATAGAGTGGGGAAGCTACCAGTATACAGTAATGCCATTTGGGTTGAAGAATGCTCTTGCTTTCTTTTATAGAGTAGTTTTTGCAGCCTTTAAGGAATTTATTCATAAGTTTCTTGAAGTATATTTGGATGACTAGACTATGTTTAGCTTACTCAAGTATCATATATAAATTCAGCATCTGATCCTTGATAGGTGCAGAAAATACATAATTTCTCTAAACCTGAAGAAATGCATTTTTTTTGCACCTTTTGGGATTTTGTTAGGACATGTGGTATGCAAGAAAGGTTTTTTGGTTGATCCAAACAATATAGTTGTAATAGTTAATTTTCCATCACCTAAACAGTAAGACAATTGAGGACAACGTTGGGTCATACAAGTTATTACATGAAGTTTATTAAAGGCTATGCCCAAATTACGACATCGATGGAGAAATTGTTGAAGAAAGAAGCTAAGTTTCAATGGAATAAAGAGTTCCAATAAGGTCTAGATGTACTGAATCATAAGTTAGTGACTGCGCCCATTTTAGTATTCCTGGATTGGAAGAAAAAATTCCATGTGCATGTGGATGCATCATCCATAACTCTTGGCATAGTATTAGCTCAGACAGGAGAAGGAAAATTAGACCACCCTATTGCATTTGCTAGTCAGAAGTTGTCAACGTCTGAAAATAACTACACTACAACAGAGCGAGAGGGGATGGAAATGGTGTATGCGTTGCAGAAATTTAGACACTATTTGTTGGGTTCTCACTTCAAGATGTATACATACCATTCCACACTGAGATATCTTATGAAAAATCTAGTGTTGGGGGGGAGAATTTGCAAATGGTTGTTTTTGTTCCAATAATATGAATTTTTAGATATTGTAAAGCTAGAAAAACTCAATGCGGGACCATATCATATGTTGTGACTATTGAAAGGGGAAGACACAGGGAACTTAGATGACAATTTACCTAATGCAGGATTGTTCTTAGTAAAAATGGTGGATGACTACTTTAAAGACATTGTTGAATTTTTTAGCACAGGTATGGCCCCATTAGACATGGAACTATCTCAAAAGAAACAACTAGTATTGAAATTTGCACATTATCATTTGATAACAGGTAATTTATACAAGTTAAGGATAGATGGGATACTCTGATGTTGTGTCATGGAACATGAAAGAAGACTGATCTTGGAAGAAGCGCATGAGGGAGTTGTAGGAGGTCATTACACAAGGAAGGTGATAGCCCTGAATATCTTACGCGCAGGACTATGGTGGCTCACGTTACATAAATATACCAAGGTATATTGTTAGAGTTGCGAAATTTTCTAGCAAGTAGGAAGGCCATCCAGGAGAGATGAGATCTCATTGAATCTATAACTCATTCTATAGGCATTTGATAAATTGGAAATAAATTTTTTTGGACCGATTAATCCACCCACAAGAATATCAGGATCCAGGTACATAATCACTGCGATAGACTATTTGATGAGATGGGAAGAAGCAGAACCCGTCAGATATTGCAATGTTGAAATAGTAGAAAAATTCTTATTTGAGAATATAGTTACAAAGTTTGGATTTCCTAGAATACTTATGAGAGATCATGGGAATCACTTTTTGAATAATACTGCAACATTGATAGAAAAATTCTAGATTCACCACCAGAAGAGTACGCCTTATCACCCTCAAGTGAACAGGATAGTGGAATCTTTCAACAAAATATTGGAGAACACATTGATGAAGATATGTAATGTAGGACGTGATGATTGGGACTTAAGAATTCCTGTAGTATTATGGGATTATAGAACTACATGCAAGAATCTAACAGGAAAACCACCCTTTAGGTCAGTATATGGGCAAGAAGCAGTCATGCCCATGGAATTCATTGTACCAAGTGTGCACATTGTTGCAATGATTGAATTAATGGAAGATGGAACAATAGAAGAAAGGATATCATAATTATTGGCATTGGAGAAAGACCAATTTTTTGCAGGATTCCACCAACAAGTACAAAAATATTGAGAGAAAGCATGGCATGGTCGACACATTAAGCATAGGAAGTTACATAAAGGATATTTAGTACTCCTATATGATAGTAATTTTTTGCAGCACCCTGGGAATTTTAGGACCCATGGCCTTATGTGATCATGCATGTAACAGACATCAGTGTTTTCCAACTAGAACAACTGGATGGAGAAGTAATGGAAATTTTGGTGAACAGTAGTCGGTTGAAACTGTATAGGGACAGCCATGCTTCTAAGCACTAGTCTGAACTACACATGGAATGTACTATAGAACTTGTATCATAGTGTACCATGGCCAGACAAAGAAAGAAATATTAAGTAAAATTTTTAAGAAGGACCTATGTTGCATACGAGAATGAAGTTGATAGAACCACAAAGAAAGAAGAGATTGCATAAAGATAGGAGACCAAGTAGAGAAAGAAGAGATTGTGCAGATATAGGAGACTTCCAAGAGAGAGAATAAATTACATAGAGGTAAAGGAAATCACACAGAGAGTGAGAAAAGATCAGTTAGGCATAGAGATGTGACAACTAAGGCATATTAATGAAGAAATATGACAATTAAGAAGCATTTATGAGGACGCATGACATGAAAAAGAAGTTAAGAATAAACATCATGTCAAAACAACACAAGATGCATAGAAATAAATGGAAAGTACCACATAGATCATAACGGAATGACAAATATAGAAAGAAGATATGGCGGAGGATTTGACATTAATGAAGGATTAAGGAAAGTATTAAATGTAGAAAACTATTGGGTTATACAAAAAGTTTTGGTGCAAAGACACAAAACAAATATCGAAGGGATAAAAGCATGTAAGGGGTCGACAAGGAAAGGCTATTGTCAATCATGGTTTAAGCATTGCAAATATGAATTATAGAGAAAATTTGCAGAGCTAAGCTGGAGCATTGAAGTTCTAGAGTTGAGTAATATGAGTTGAACATAAGAAAATTGTTGCAGAGAACAATGGAACCACCAAAGGAAGAAACATCAATGTCAGTACCAAAGAAGCAAAGGATCCAACAAGAAGAAATACCATTCATAGAAGAAACTCCAGGAGAATCATCTTCATAGCTGAGGTTCCCACGCGACTACATATCGTTGAGGAAAGACACGACCAAGCCAATCCACTTGTAAAGGGATGACAAGTACGAACTAGTAGAGATAGAGATTTTAGAGGGAGTCATTATAGATGGCGATATGTTAGGAATGATACCACACCTGAAGTACACTGACCACGACATTACATATGATAAGAAGTTCCTGGAGCTAGCACTGAGCAATTTTTTGCAGCAACACACTTGTGAAAAAACATATATAATCATGATAGAACCTCAAATGTGGGAGACAGGTTTATAGAAAGTAGACATACTAAACCTCTTCAAAATCCCACACTTTGGCAGGAGTGATGAGATAAATGTGTGTGTGAAGATACTACTTAGTTGTGTGCATGGAGGTTATTTATGGCTCAACAGGCCAGTATCAATTGACACTGATTTGATAGTGTGCATCACAGGGTTATTGTCGTAGGGGGAGGATACCACACCTTTGCTTTTTGACAAGAAGAATGAGAAGACTCTCTCGGAGAGTATGAAAGAAAAAATCTCACACATACCGAGCTCAGTGTGGCCTGGATGTTGCAATCATAAGTGACCCGATAGTTAGGTTCATGACACAAGTACTAGCATGCAAGTTGATAAGAAAATGAAGAAAAGATAAAGTGCCATCAATAGTCATAGCAGTAGCAGAGAAGTGCATCAAGGGTGTACAAATGAGCTAGGAAACTTTGTTTCTCAACCAGTTCCTACTTTATTTTGAGGAAGTGCAGGATAAAGGAACAAATTTCCACTATGTGTGGCTTCTCATTCTTATTGCACTATCAAATTGGAGAGAGTCAGATGACACATATTTTTTGGGTGTCAAGGAAAATCTATGCCTTGCTATGCATTATCATAATTTATGGTACACGACACATAAAGGGTAATAGATCGACAACAATGTCACATTCTATATCTATAAGAAAACAATCAGGATTATCATTTTGAAGATGTTGAGGATACCACCACAAGTTGTAGGGGCATACAAAGTAGTGGCTAGATTCAAGGCTGAGTGCCACCGTATGTATATACAAGCAACCAACGACCCAGACTAGTAGTGGTTTCCCACTCGATATAGGCTAACATAAGAGGAGATGGGACACATCATGGTCGATTGGGACGCAGACTGGAAGATCCCACCATCAAACATAGAGCAGCTAGCGATGACAAGGAATCCAACATAGCCAAACCTTGAAGTTCAATAGATAGACGATGATGAGGAAGAGGAGGAAGATAAAGGAAATGGGGTAGATACCACACCACCACACCCCACACCATAGCCTGTCTCATGCACGGGGGAAAAGAGAAAAGAAATTGATTTGAAATATAATGGAAAAGAAATGGAGGTAGGGACACCACACCCACAGAGGAAAAAGAGGAAGGTGACCAAAGAGACAACTATGCAAGCCCTCATAGAGGACGACTTTGAGAGAATAGGTGACCAAGTGAAAGAGGTCACAGACGATGCATTCTAACACACGCAAATTCAATAGAAGGAGATGCACACAAGGATCCAAGACCAGATGCCTGATTTGCGACATTTTTTAGTGACAATAAAGATTACACAGACAGGAAAAATAGAAACAAACACCACAAGGAAAGTGGAGGCAAGACTAGTAGTCTCTCAAGAGTTGGAACTTGCAGGTGAACAATGAACAATCAAGCTAGCACTTGGGGAGGTAGAGTTCCCCATGGTCGAATTGCAGGAACAAGTTATCATAGTAGGGAACATTAACTTAATATTATCATAATTTCCTATGGAAGCATTACAGGAAATCTAGTTGAGTGTAACACAGGAGATGACCCTACACACAGAGAAGACATCCTAGGAATTGAAAAAGGTTAAATATGAACACTTAGACTTAGAAAAGGAGTATAACAGAGTTAGAAAGGAAGGGGATGAGATGACAAAAAAGGAAAAACAAATTCAACAGGAATTAGAGAAGTTATATAAAAACATTCTAGAGGTGCATATAGAAGTAGAGACCCCAGTTGAAGAACAGGTGACAAATATAAGTGAGGCCATTCAAGGATTTCGCACAAAGATAGTAGACTTGGAGGCTAGACTGAAACCAAGTACTCCATCGATGGAGAGGGATAAAAGGGAACATGAAACCATTACAGTTGTAGAAAATATGAAGACACTAGAGGAAGAATGTGCACAACTGTATGTAGACACCACCAGTGTATGGATGAATTTGAATGAAGATGTGCAGCTGCAAGAGTTCAACCAAAAGATACAATATGCATAGACTAAGGTGAAAAAATTTAAGGAGATAATGGGGAAATTACCACCAGCAGAGGTGGTAACTGCTATCGACGAGAATAGGAAGTTGTATTCAGAAATGAATTAGCTAATGGTGGAGCAGCAGGCTCACATGAAAAAGATATAAGTATTGCAAGAAGAAGTATATAGGGTGGTAGAAACTATGAACTCCACTCGAAGTATGGTCAAGAACACAGTAGAAAACAATGCCGAGAAGTTGCAAACTAAGATTACTGTAGAGAAACTTGACACAATTTTGGAGTAGGAGATAGAGGCCAAAGAGAAAACTACAACATCAAAAGAAACATTTGAAAAGTTCATGACAAACTAGAAATAGGTTTGAGTGGCTCGGGAAGAGCCACAGGTGAGTGTTGGGGGCACGTTGGATAGGAATTTCAGATACGTTTTGACAATTTTGGGACTTGCGTCAAAATAATATTAAAGAATAAAGAGGAAGTTAGAAGTTTCACCGAAGCACGTGACATGGAGTGGATTTTAAGGAGTCGAAGCACGAGACAGAAGGAAAAGCGATGGATTGTTACACGAGATGTGGAAAATAGTTACGAACTATTAGGATTTTTGGGACAGTTTGTCCACTTAGTAACAATGTTGTAATGGGATTAGCCCTACTTCTTATGTATAAATATGTAAATGGTTTGCGTAGGGGTGTAGACAATGATAATTCCAAGAAGAGATTATGTAAGGTTCACAGTTTTTGATACATGATTGAGGTGTCTGGAGGTACACTCGCATTATAGTAGAATGACTAGGCAGGTTTAGGTAATGTTACTATTGCATATTTTCTAAGCGTACTGCGTAGATGTAAGACAATTATGAATGAATAATATAAGAATCCAATCATTATGAATGTAGCCCAAGATTGGAGTGAACCACATAAAATCTGTGTCTTGATGTCGTATGTGTTATTTTCTGATGAATGTGATAGATGAGTACCATAGATCTGACGAATGGTTACCATATTATGGATAATGTGCAATGATGATAAATTCTAAGTAACCCAAATACATATATGTTGTGGTAATGTCGCATACTAATGTAATGAATGAATGGAAGTTAAGTAAGGTAATGTCGCACATAGAGTATGTCGTATAATAAGTAACGACTAACTACATGAAACTACACACCTAAACAGATAGTTAGGAGGAATATGTTCAATGCTTCACTTCCCCTCACCACTGCAGAAGCTTGGTTACTACAACCCCTGTAGATGCCTCAGGTGAGACTTCACTTACTTGCAGGTGATTCCGAAAGGGTCGGTGTCTAAGGGTTTTGTTGGTTGTTTAATGCTATGAACCTAGGGTCTTCCCTATGCACCAACATATAGATTTCAGAGGATTGTCATTGACATATACCTTGAGCTCTATTATATATGTGGAATTTATTTTTTAACATTTGACTATAATTACAACCAATATTTGTTTTAAATGTGGGAGATATGATACGACCTTTTTGTACAGTCCCGAGATATCATATGATATTGATAATAAATTGAGTGTGGACATGGCCTAACTCAACATATGGTTCAAGCGTACCTGACACATACCTTGATCTGATATTGGTGGATGTATGAAGTGGAATGGTGATGTGTGTTAGGGTTTGTTTCATGTTTCATTTTGGAAGACGTGATACCACCATGCATTCAATGCACTACAACATGGTAATTCACACTTTGTGTATTGAGGAATATCACCTTTTCATTTTGGTCTTTGGGCATTTAATTTTAGTTTCGAGCTAGTCAATTGTAGTTGCAATTATAGGTTTGGTCTCATTGGTTTCCTTAATGAATTGAGTTGATAGGAGACTGTTGGGACCTTCGTTTTTGGTTAGAATTTGCGCAAGGAATACTACAGTCCCAATTTTGGTCAAACACAAGTTGCGCAAGCCACAAAGGAGCTGGACAATGGAAAAAGAAAAGAAACAGAAAATGGTTGTGAATAAAGACAATGCAACATCAGCAAAGCAAAATAATTTACAACATAAAAAGAATAAGAAATCATGTGAAGTATAAAGCTAGGATATCCCAGTCATCTTATATATATGAGATGTATATGATTGTAAAGGGTTAGATGGGTTAGCGGATCTAGATGGTGTAGAGGGAATAGAAAAAGTATCATTCTACTCCATGTAGGTTCTGATATTGTAATTTGTATCCATCTTGGAAAAGGGTATATACATCTTTGAGGCATGAGTCTGGAGCCAAAATCTTATAACAGAGTAATGACTTGTATCTGTGAGATTTTATCTAAGAAGCTCTTTTGATAATATATATGGAGGGACCTGAAATTTTGAAATATTCTGTGTAATTCTTTGTTTATGGTTATGAATTGTCTATGTACTTTACTTCTTTATGTCTGATAAGATCAATATGTTATCTTTGTCTGCAAATGTTGTCACAACTTCGTTGTCTCTATTACTAGTTATGCATGAGTTCATATCTGTTCTTTGATTAGTTCATCTTGCGCAAGGTTATGGTGAATCTTGAAGATTTTGGAAACATGCCTAAGTATTCTCCTTTCCCTTCCTTGTGTTCTTGTCTTGGTTGTGCTTTGGGTGAGACTTCTTCTCTCTTGAGAAGATGAAAATGCTAGCACTCTAGACTACTCAATACCTTTTGCTGGAAAACTGAGAAGGACCCTAGTTTGATCAATTCTGCGCTAACAAAATGGTTTTGTTGTCAGGACCTACATTAAAAGAGAACCTGTAGGGAGAATGCTTCCATGGAATCACTGATATGATATTCACTAGTGGTGGGAGAAGAATTGCGATGCCTTCAAATGGAAAGAAGTGGAGATGCGAGGAAAATATGTGAAAGATACACAGGAGGTTGTCTTTTACTCAAAAGATCGAGTGACCAGTACGAGATATTATGGGTTAAGTTTCTGGAAGAACTGTTCCACTGGATAGATAGGCTCCAAGAAGATCTGGAATTACAAGAACAAGTCAAGAAGACCTGTACTTGGGATATATAAAATATTGTAGCACTTCATCAATTGGATCGTCCAGTAATGTGAGCGATCGATTTATGGGTCAATAAAACATTAGAAGGATACATTATCAATTTTGTAGATGAGAATAATCAATATTTTTCATAGGCATAAGAGGATTTCAACAAAGACGCAAGGGGAAGACTGTTGAGAGAAATCCCCCTGTGGATTAAGGTTTTTTTGATGGAGGAGGGCATGCTAAAGATGTCCCTGAATGAGATGGAAGCATAAACACCCTTGCTTGGGGTGGGGTGTGTTTGGGGTGGAATCATGGCCTGAGACAGGGGAGAGGGTTCTTTGAAAAACGGGGGAGCAACAAGAAATGAACTCAAGGGATGAGAAAGCCTTGAAAAGAGCCACCATAGTTGAGAAGTGGTGGTGTGGTAATATAAAGAAAGAAATAAAACAATTCATGAAGTTGCATAAAGAAGTTGGACCAGGAGAAGATGAGGAAGGATAGATGGAAGAGTTGCAAAAGATGAGAAGACAGGAAAGACTGGCCAGTCAAATATTAAATGAGAGAGAAGCGCAAAGAGAAATAAGTCCCCAAGAAGAAGGACAAGAAGAGGAAGGTGTAGAAGCACAAGAAGATGAAGTCGACATGGATCTTGAAGAAGGAAATGAAGACTCATCCCCAATCCCAGGAAATATCGGAAATCCAGTAGAAGAGACCGCTCCAGAGGATGAGAACAAGACCCCCCAAATAAAAGAAACCCTTCCCGAAGCCAATGGAACCAACCTCAAATCACCCATACCCCAAGTGTCTTCTATACAAGTGGTAAATTCTATACTACCTTCTTATGTTATTCATTTTTCAGTACAGTCAGTTAGTCAATCACAACCGATGAGAGAAAATATTGGGAGGATATTGGGATCCCCTAGTTGATCGCAACCAGGACCATTAGGTTTTATCTTGGTAGGAGCAGTAAGATCAGCAATGGATGCTAACCCAGGAGGTTCAATTTATTGATACCCAAAATTATGGGGTAAAGGAGGTGAGGATGTTGAGCAACATTAGTTCTTATGTGAAGCAATTTGGAGGTCCAAAGGGACCCTAGATGCAAATAAATTGGTCGAGTTCCAGACTACCTTGAGAGGGCGTGCTCTCAAATGGTACATGAAGGCTATTGAGCTAGGAGTACCACGAGTGCAAGGTCAAGAGTTCACCCTTGACCAGGTACGGACAAAATTCATAGCAGAGTTTAAGCTACCTCAATCAAAACAACAAGCTTTGTCTAAGTTGAGAAAAATTCAGCAAAGGGAAGGTGAATCAGCCTGGGAATATAGTCAAAATTTTAAAGGTGCCATAGGGAGGTTAGCGCATCCAATTCATGAGGAACATCAAAGAGAATGGTATATCTAGGGATTGCTACCTCTGACACGAATTTCATTAATGCAACAACGGATAGCCACTTTGACATATGACATGGAGCAGTCAATGATAATTGAAGCCATGGAAGGATATCTAGTGAGCCTTAGACTGAATAGACCCCCAACAAATGCAAACCTGCCGTAACTACAAGGATAAATATCAATGCTTACAGAGAAGATCCAAGAATTGACGATACCCAGACCAGGATGACCGCAAGTCTAGTGTACTAGATACTACATAGAAGGGCATCTGGTGAATTAATGTCCACGGATGAGGGGAATGGAACCTCCTCAGAATCTGATGGGACCTGTTGAGCACTCAATAGACCTTAAAAAGCCTATGTCTAATTTTTTACTTTTGGGGTACCACTTGATCTTTGCATTGTCTAATTCGACTTCATTTTGAGAAATATTTTTTATTTTCTTATTATCTTGAATCTCATCAGCTATTTAGGTTTGTTTGAACTTATGAAACCCCATGACTTAAAATGGATTAACACCTAAATAAAGAATCAACGACCAAAACACTTCACCCAACGCACTCAAATTTGACATCGGAAGGAATTCAAAGAAGGAAAAGAACCACTAGGAAAACCTCAGTCACCGAGCGTCGATCTTCATCGGTATTGGAAAAAGAAAGTTTTGTTTCACAACAAGTATTGCATAAGGATATCACCGATATCTGATCCCCTTCGACATCGGTAGAAGACAAAGCGAACAGACATTAACAACGAAAGAAAAGATATCATCGATAGTCGATGCCCGACGCGCTTATCAGGATCGGGAAAAATCCTAAAAGGATTGCCACAAACATTCTGACCATGCTAAAAGATACTCTCAATCATTGATCCCTGATGCATTTTTTGGCATCAGGGATTTTTCAAAGAATTTAATCTGAAGAAAAACATGTGATAGGTTTATCGCCGATCGCCAACCTTGGATACTTTTCAACATCGACAAGCCAAGGTTTGTTTTAGAATGCATAACTTAAGGAAAGTCCTGACTCCGATTAATACACTCTAATTAAGTCACTGGTCTTCAACACCACGTGTCTTTTTCAGATTGGAGAACCATATGATCTAGTCTTTCCCCAATTCAGTTTTGGTCCCCTAAGTCTGAGTCACACCTCCGAGTCATCTTTACCATGACAACATTGTATGATAAAATTTGATTGGCATCAAATATTTTGTGAAGGACATCAATGCAAACATTCATAACGCCTCCCTGATCCCCAATCCACACACTGAGAAAGCGACACAATGAGACATTTTAGCGTTAGATACGATTGGATTTTGAGCATTTAAGGGGATAATTAATACCAAATCCCGCATTAGTTTCTACCTCATATGCCAATCAAAATGATCGTTTAAAATTACTGATAGAACACATCACCCCTGTACCTCTGCCATCAAGCCATGATGAATTTAAGTTGCAGATATTCGGTGGCAGATTTGTTCAAATTTCACTCATCACCCAAATTGAATGGTTGCTGCGACATGGTAAGTTCTTCCCTAGTTTAAATTCTCTTGAGCCATTGCAAACGAAATCATTCTGCGTGCGAGGAAATTCAGAGCATCTAGAGAAGCAAGATGAGCAATTTGAAATCTGCAGAGATCCCATGAGTATCAAAATAGCCAGGTTTTAGAAAGCTTTATAGGTATGTATCCAAGTCTGTGGATATTACATGGTTACAGTTCATATATTTTTATTTGATTTTGTTCTTTACATAGTCTCTGAAGGTTTATTTCAATTGTAGGAACAATGCTGCCAAGAAATCCAACCACCAGATGATCACTGAGGGCACTAAAGATGAAAGAACGAGAGGTAGGCAAAGGCTCTTCTCCAAGGGCTGTAAAGAAATTAGAATACACTCTGAGGCTGAAACTTGTCATTAAAACATCAATGAAGAAGGATTTCATCCATCCTTCGGCCTTTGGAGATACAGAGGCAATAACAAGGTCCAAGACAACACTCCCACATTGGGGAGAGATCTTTAAAAAGATCAGTCAGGAGGAATACCCAGAATATATCCCACATAGTGACCAAGATGTGAGAGCGCTCGACAATGAGGTGTTTCTGAATATTTGTCGGTCGTACCTACACATGGTATCGATCCAAACCCTTGTTTTTTCCTGTATAGAACTCCTGAAGTGGCTCATCGACCACACAGACACACATAAGTGTTTAATCAATGATGAAAATGGTGGGTGTGTCACGGTGTTCCTTCCAGTAGAGATCCAGAAATACTACAAACTTTGAGACCCTGAGGAGCGGTTGAATACAGATTTTGTCATGAAGTTCTATAATCACCATGACACCAACCAGGTGATGGCCTCATGGTGGAGGGAAGACAATAAATACACCAACCGGAGCATTGGCTGGTACCAAACGGCCAACTTAAGGGAGCCATACATCTACTTGATGGCTCTCATCTGCTAATTATATGGAGAGAAGGACTACTCCATATTTTTAGAGGCATGGATGCCCTTAGCTTACACAGTGGAAATCTCCGGGAGCAGTTTCAACTGGGGATGGATCATGTCTAAGAAACTGAGCATCTGTATACAACAGGCTCAGGCGCCAAAGGAAGGAGAGACACCAACCTTATACATGGATTCATATCTGCTTGACGTCATGTGCACTAGAAACATCTTCACCAGCATGAATCTGAGCTAGCATGTCGCAGAGCTCCTAGTACACATCTATTTTAGCATCCTATGGGAGAAAAGGTACAAGAAGTCTTACTCCCTCATATGCGATGAATTCATCGCACGTATATATTTCATTCTTTTTAAGAAATAATTCCCGAGACTATCAGTTGCCGCCAAGAAGATGATATCAAAGGTAGGCCAATGGTACTTGGATGAGCATAACACCTACATCAGGGTGTTCATGGCCACTGGAGCACCACATCTCCTACTAGTGCATGTCCCTAACTGGCTTGTAGTGGGAGAGATATGCTATCAAACCATCCTGTAAGGCTACAATGCCACCCTGGTCAAGGACAAGAAGTGGGCATTCATTCCTTATGGTTTCCACGTAGGTTTGTACTTGGTTAAAGACACAACTCAAGCCAAACAAGAAGGGTTGAGCCAGCTTGAGTTCCGGTTCTAGACAGGTCGGTTCCACAAGCATGATCTGAAGGGATTAGTCTTGCAACACACTTCACAAGTGTCATCCTGCTGGTCGTACACCCATGAAAAATTTGAAGATGAAGTCTTCATGAAAAATGCCCAGTATAATGTCGTCGGCCATCCATGGTCGGACCACGCTACATGAGAGAATGCTTTCATTCTCTCACTATAGAAACATAATGTACATACCCAGCATCCAACTGAATTATGCCACATAAATTTTACGAACTACATGCAATTAAAACATACACATGCATCCCTCTTGCGGAAGCTTTATATATATTAAACATATAGACAAATACATTACGTAAATGAATGAATTCATACTGAAATAACAGTAAACACAGATATGCAACATATACATGAATACCCATAAACATACAGACAGTTATAATCATGCATAAGATGAACCCATAAAAAAAATATGTAAATAACAATGGAGCATATAAATTTATCACACAGTTGACACTTATCTTGGTAATAATATCACCAACTACGTGAATACCTTCCATGAACCTCCCAACCTTATACCACATTGTTCATCACTCGCAACAGTGGGTCACTCCCGAGCTAGGACTAAACTCCACCCAGGTAAAGGGATTCCTCACCAGGCTAAAGGCTCATATACCACAGGAAATGCTCTATCATAGGTGCTAATCAAACTGACAGCCTAGAGTCCCTCATTCCCCACATGCCTGTCCCACCCAAGAAGTCTGCCCCTTCTCTACTCAACAATCCTTTGGCTGCCCCACTTCCTTTCCAAGCTTCAACAATAGGCCAGATAGGAAGTCTCAAAGCCCTATAGTTGTAGTTTAGCACCTTTAGGAAAACAATTCCTAGCAATTCTCTCACCTAGAAATAAATTGCTCACGGGCCTGACAACCTGCCTCTTCAATCCCGCTCCCAAGCTAACCAGCTACTCAAACAAATATGGCCATGGATACAAGTTATGGTACAATGACAATAAGGTATGAAGGATAGCTCAATGGTGTGTCAATGATCCTACAAATGATGGATGAATGATGGAAAGAATGGATGAGTGCTCCCCAAAATGAACTAAGTCCAAACTATAAGTATGCATGTCCCCAAATTGACACTTGTCATGTTGGGAGCTACTTTGTCCCACTTGTCTTCAACTTTAGAACTTACGATAAAATAATTATCCATACTTTATGATTTAATAAATATTAATATAACATTCCTTTTTGGCTTAAGCTCCCTAGCTTAGCCCTTTTTCCTTAAATTTTAGCCCCCACCCTTTCCCTAACTAGTGGATTTTAGTCTCACGTCTTTTTTATCATGGTCGGTCTGCACGTAGCGATGCATTTTATATTAACCATGAGACATATACAAAAATAGGCGCACTGGCCTTTAACATCTAGGTGCTCTGGCCCAATTCCAAAACATAAGCATCCTAGGCTATAATAACTGGCTCACTAGCCTATAAAACAAAACATATACACAAAGGCTCGCTGACCTCAATATCACATGCACTTAAGTTGTTGCATGCGGTATCTTGGAATGTGCACACTTCATCAGTTTACAGCGCAGTACTTGCGTGCACCATGCCATCAAAGGTGCAAACAAAAATGATATCAAAATAGCTCAATATCTTAAGTACATTTTCTTTTACATTTATAATTGGGTTCAGCCGAGGGATATTACAATCCCCTCCCCTTATTTTATGAACTATCCTCAGTGCATCATGTACACACATACAACAAAATTTTCAAAAATTCTCAAAAAGATGTGGGTATTCTGCCCGCATTGCATCCTCATGCTCCCAAGTAGCATCCTTAGGTTCGTACAAGGTCCATTGGACCTTTACAAGCCCTATGGCTCGATTCTGGAGATGTTTGATTTTCCGGTGCAGAATGCATACCAACTACACTTGAAAAGCGCCTTCTTGCTCCACATGAATCACATTCCAATCAATTACATGATTAGCATCAAGTATATATTTCTTTAGCAATGATACATGGAATACATTATGAACATGCATTGATGCAAGAAATGCAATCATATAAGCTACTGGACCAATCCTCTCTAGGATTTCAAATGGCCCACAATAGCGAGCTGCCAACTTTGAACAATTTCCCAACTTCAGGGAACTTCTATTGGCTTTCACTTTCAAGAATACATGGTCCCCAACATTAAATTCCCTGTGAGTTCTTCCCTTATCAGCATAGATTTTCTGCCTATCTTGGGCAACCTTTAGATTTTGTTTTATTTTTATCATTTTCTCCTCCATTTCCCCGAGTAATTCTAGCCCCACCACTGCTCTATCTACTGGGTTATCCCATCTTACCGGTGTGTTGCACTTTCTGCCATACAGTGCCTCAAATGGGCTCATCTTTAGAGATGCTTGGTAACCATTGTTATAAGAAAACTCTACCAAGTGTATGTAGTGTAGGTAGTCTTCCCATTTTGATGGTTTATCCATCACATACATCCTCCACATATCCTCAATCACTTGATTCACCCTCTCTATTTGTCCATTTGATTCTGGATGATAAGTTGTGTTAAAATTCAAATTTGTTCCAAATACACTAAATAATCCCTTCCAAAATTTTGAAGTAAATTTTGGATCTCTGTCAGACACAATTGTCTTGGGTATGCCATGCAATCGAGAAATTTGTGTCATATAAACATCAACATTGTTGGCTTCCTTGTGAGTGAGATCAACTGGAATAAAATGGGTAGCTTTAGTAAGCTTATCTATCACTACCATGATAGAATCGTGTTGCTTGTTTGTTCTGGGCAGTTTGGTGATGAAATCCATGGTTACAACTTCCCATTTCCACTCAGGAATGGGTAACAGCTATAGAAAACCAGTTGGGTGTCTATGCTCAGCCTTTACCTTTTGACATTCCAAACATTTAGCAATAAAATAAACAACCTCTTTCTTCATTCCTGGCCAATAATATTGGCTTTTGACAGCTACAATAGTTTTCTAATATCCTGGGTGCCCAGCATAAGGTACATTATGCATTTCTACCAATATCATATTTTTCAATTCCTAGGAATTTGGCACATAAATTCTGCCCTTGTACATGATAATTTCATCATTATCTAGCTTGTATTCTTCAATTTTCTGTCGTAAATTACCTCGTTGTAATTTTTCCACAAATTCCTTGTAATCCAAATCTAATTTTCCAGCATCTAAAATTCTATGTCTCAAACTTGATTGGTACATGCTAATGGTTGTAGCATGTAATTCATGCACTCTTTTGTTGAGTGCATCAGCAACTTTGTTCTCTTTCCCCTTGATATGATTTATATCAAAGTCATATTCACTTAGAAATTCTAACCATCTGCTTTGCCTAGCATTTAGAGTTGGTTGATCAAATAAATATTTCAGACCATTATGGTCTGTTCTCATATCAAACCTTTTCCCCATGAGGTAGTGTCTCAATTTCCTCAAGGCATGCACTATGGCTGCCAACTCCAAATCATGAGTGACATAGTTTCTTTCATGCTCCTTCAACTTTCTCTATTCATAACATATACCAAATCCATTTTGACTGAGGACTCCACCAAGTCATTCTTTACATGCATCTGTGCATACAATGAATTCTTTATTTGGATCTGCAATCCTTAGTATTGGAGCACTTGTTAACAAATGTTTCAAGTGCTGGAAAATATTTTCACAATCCAATGTCCATTGAAACTTCACACCCTTTCTTTTCAAAGAAGTGATTGGGTGTGCAATCTTTGAGAATCCCTCAATAAATATCCTGTAGTAGCCTACAAGGCCCATGAATGATCTGACCTCTATCACATTCTTTGGCACTGACCATTCTATAATGGCTTCTATCTTATCAAGATCCACTACTATCCCATCCTTTGAAATGATATGCCCCAAATAGTGAATTTGCTTCTAATAAAATGAGAATTTGCTCAATTTGGCATACAACTGATGCTGCCTTAATACTTGTAACACCATCTTCAAATGATTCTCATTCTCTTCTTCTGACTTACAATATATAAGAATGTCATCCAAAAAGACAATGACAAACTTGTCTAAATATTCTCGGAAAACACCATTCATTAAACACATGAAAACAGTTGGTGCATTTGACAACCCAAATGACACCACTGTGAACTCATAATGACCATACCTTGTCCTGAAGGCGGTATTGCTGATATCTTACTCCTTAATCCTTACCTGATGGTATCCTGACCTGAGATCTATATTTGAAAAGATCTCTGTGTCCTTCAATTGATCAAAGAGATCATCAATCCTTGGTAGAGTATACTTGTTCTTTACAGTCACTTTATTCAACTATCTGAAATCAATGCACAATCTTAATGTTCATATTTTTTCTTCACGAACAAGACTGGGGCACCCCAAGGTGACACACTTGGGTGTATATATCCCTTCTTCAAAAGTTCTTCAAGCTACATTTGCAACTCCTTCAGCTCTGGTGTACTCATTCTGTAAGGAGTCTTTGACACTGGTGCTTCTCCAGGCATTAAGTTTATAGAGAAATCAATATCTCTCTTTGGGGGTAGTCCTAGTACCTCCTTGAACACATCTTCAAAATCTTCCATGACTGTATGATCTTCCAAATTTGGCACCTTATCTTTAGGTGTCCCTTCCATATGTGCTGCAAATATTTGACACCCTTTTCTGTAACATTTCTTCAGCCGCAATGCTGAAATTTCTCTAATGGTTACTGCCCTGGGAATTCCCTGGACTCTCCTTAATTTCCCTTCCTCATCCAATCAAGTAAATTATTTTTTATGACAGTCTAGGAGAGAATGATTTTGTTCCAACCAATCCATCCCAATTAGATAGTCATAGGAACCTAAAGGCGAGATGTTCAAATCTACCTTGGTGTTTAGCCCATTCATGTCCATAAGACATGACTTAACCATCTCATTAACTTTTTTTTTGCTCCAGTAGCCAGCTACACCAACCAAGATTTCCCATGCTTGCTTCTTGGTAATTGCAAACTTTCCACCATCTTACGATCTATATAACTATGACTAGATCCTGAATCAATTAAAATAGCAATAGTTTGGTTGTTGATCATACCTTCCACTTCAATCACATGTGACTGATACTTTGCTTGCTTGTTGTCCAGGGATGCATAGATGTTGGGTACATTTATGCCCATGTCCTCCACTATTTCATCTTACTGTACATTGTGAACAGTCCTCCCTTTTTCACCTTTGTGAGGACAATCTCTGAACATATGATATCCTCTACAGCCCCAAAATTGAATAGGTGGTTGCCTTGGCCTTAGACTCCCTACATCAATCGTTCTGGGTTCTCTAGGAGTTTTCTATCCCTGAGTATTATTTCTGAAGAATGGTGGCTTAAACCCCTCCTTCCTTTGATCCATATTGAACTTCTTTTTGTCTTCCCAAGATTTTTGGAAAGTTCGCCTTGTTTTCTACTGATCATATAGGTATTTAACTCGCCTTAAGGTCTCCTCCAATATCTTGGGATCATCGTACTATATTTTGTCACTGATGAATGGTGGGAATCCACTCAAATACCTTTGAATCTTGACTGTCTCATCCTTGATGAAAGAGACATACTTCAGTAGTTTTAAAAACCTTCTCTCATATTCATCAATGGTCATACTCCCAAGCTTGAGTTCAAAGAACTCTTTCATTTTCCTGTCATAATATCTCTTAGTCAAGTATTTCTTCTCAAAATACCTCTTGAATTCCCTCCAAGTGACACTTTTCTCTTTAATGTGTTGCACCTGCACAAGTTGATCCCACAACATGGATGCCTTTCCCTTGAGTTGATAGATGGAAATTCTACCTTCTACATGAGAAGAATAATTATGCAATTGAAAATAATTTATCATGCTCAGCATCCTTGTTTCTGCATCTTCGTCCTTCTTGTGCTCACCATCAAATGTAGGAGAAAAGTGACACTTTTCTCTTTAATGTGTTGCACCTACACAGGTTGATCCCACCACATGGATGCCTTTCCCTTGAGTTGATAGATCGAAATTCTACCTTCTACATGAGAATAATTATGCAATTGAAAATAATTTATCATGCTCAACATCCGTGTTTCTGCATCTTCATCCTTATTGTGCTCACCATCAAATGTAGGAGGTTTGATTTTGTTCATTTCTCCTCTTAGTTCATCCACCCCAGATACCTTATGATTCCTTATAGGGGATGGACTTGAGATGATGTGTGCTCTCTTATTGGAATGCCTCGAGGAGTGATGGTGATGTTTTCTAACACTTCTTGCTCTTCTTTCCTCATCATGAGGCTTGTGACTTCTAGTTTTTCTTAAGCCACTCTCCTTATCCAATTTCTTTTCTATTATGTTAAAGATCTGCATTAACTTCATGTTGAACTCATCCTGCTATTCCTTGGCTCTCATAAGCCTTTCATTATCAGCTTTATGGCTTTGGACATCCTTCTGCAAATTTTTAATGGTCTCTTCCATATTCATGTTTTCATCTCTTCCTTCTCCATGTCCATTGGAGTTTGTTCCTTCAATGTCCAAATGGGCATCCATCCCTCTGACTTCATCTTCTTGACTGTAAGTCCCCTATGCCTCTTCCATTTCTCTAGAACTTGTGTTGATCCTTATCTAATCTTTTTGTTGTTATCTCTGCAAAATGCATAGCCAACAAAACTCTGTCAGGCTAACTGTTTCAACATTTTCATGCAAATTATGAACCATTCTTGTTCAATAATATATCAGAATTATTTATTCTTATTTTCTGAAAAATTGCGTTCCGTGATCAATTTTCTAGGTGGATAATTATATTCTTCTATCCAAGACCTTTCCAACGCCTGCTCACATGCTCAATTCCGAGTCTTGAGTAGAAAGTTATGGATATTTGAAATTTTCCCATTAATTTTTCTGTTCATTTTTCAACTTGGCGCAACTTTGCACTGTAATTATGCATTTTTGCACCTACTCCATTGGAATTTTCATAGGATCTCAATTGGGTTTCTTAATATACCTATTATTGACACTTTTTCCAAGTTTCACCTTTTTATGGGTTCTTGGATGCTAGTTACAGCTCGCTGAAGTTCTAGGCCAATTTGTGTTTTTGGTTTGGAAAGCTACATGTACCTTCTTTTCCATTTTAAACATCTTTAGAATGACCAAAAATTTAATTCAGCTCTAGGAATGTCTTCTATGGTTCAATATATTTCCATTGGCTACTCATCTGCCTCAATCTAATTCCGGAGCAAAAAGTTATGGTTCTTAGAAGTTACTTGAGTCTTAAAATTTACCCTTCACTATTTGTGTTGTAACTTTCTCATAAAAGCTTCATTTGACAAACAATTTACACCATTAGAAGGCTCTCTCTGTGCTCTTTCATTTGAGATGTAGAGACAGAGTGTATCTTTGGTACAGTCTGTTCTCGTGGTTTTTCGGCTGCTAAAAACGCTCTTAAGTGCCTCAAAAACACGCTACAAAAATATGTCGTTCAAACAATATAAAATGTCGCGGAAATTTGTTGGTTTTCCACTGTTGTTTGCCCTCGAAAAGAGTTTGTATGAAAACATTTCCACTTGTACACCCATACTTACCTTACATAGCAACACCACAAGGTAAATCGTGCTTTGTGCACTTATATCCACTGTGCTTCCCTTCTCTGTCACGGTAATAACTTACGTGCACTACCTTTGTGTTGTGCGCCAATATCCACCGCGAACAGTTTTGGTTCTTGCACTATTAACCATTGCGCGCAGTTTTTGTATCGCGCACTGATATTCTGCACGCAATTCCCTCTACGCGCTGCACCATGCCAAAGTTTAGTACGTGCCCACTGTGCACCAATACTCTGCATGCACCATTAACTAAATTGTCGCGTGACAACATATACCCATATTGCGCGCGCACCAACCAAACTCTTCTACGCTCTGCCAATACTGCGCACACCACGTGTGCCATTTTTATGTGTGTTCACACTGCATGCACCTTAGTATGCGTATGTGTACTACACAATGCTAAATTTAGCGTGTGCAACCGCACGCCAACATTTTTCCGTGCGATGCCAAAATTTAGCGCGCACACCCACACACTAACATTTTTCCGCGCGGTGCCAAAATTTAGTGTGCACACCTGCACACCAACCTTTTTCCGCATGGCACCAAAATTTAGCGCGCGTGCCTACATGACGATATCTTTTCACGCAGTGCCTAATTTTACCTATCACAATCTTTTTACTGCGCGTCATGCCTTTTAGTGCGCCCACCTGTGAACACTCATTTTTATGCGCAACGATTCCTTGTGAATTCCTATGCAGAAATTGGGGTTTTTTTCTCTATTTACCATAGACATTCTGCAACTCTAAAATTCATTCAATTACACCTCGATAACACCAATTCAACCTCTGCAACAACAAATTGTTGTGGGTTGAAATTTATGGAACGAAATTAACCAAAATCAATTCACAAATTGGGAATTTTAATTACTAATTTCGCTCCATCTGTCATGGCTTCGCTGTAACTTCAAATTCGACCAACTCCGGGTCTGAATTTTCTAGAACATATATCAAACCATTAATATCTCACCACTTGGACGAATCTCTCTGTTTTCCCATGAATTTAACAATAGAAATTGGGGCTTTTCCCAATTCTGCGTTGTTGCTCTAAAATTTACCATGGGCATTCTTATGAATTGAAATTTGGCCAATTCAAATTAATCGTTTGTGAAATTTCTCTTCAAATCACTTGTTCAGCCCATCCAGGCTCAATGTTGAAAACTGTAGCTTTGATACCATGTTGTAACGTCCCCGACCATCCATGGTCGGGCCACGCTACACGAGAGAACGCTTTCATTCTCTTACTGTGGAAACATATTGTACATACCCAGCATCCAATTGAGTTATGCCACATCAAATTTACGAACTACATGCAATTAAAACATACACATGTAGCCCTCTTGTAGAATCTTTATATATATAAAACATATAGACAGACACATTACGTAAATGCATGAATTCATACTGAAATAACAGTAAACACAGACATATCATGGTCAGTCTGTGCACAACGATGTATTTTATATTAATCATGAGACATATACAAAAATAGGTGCACTGGCCTTTAACATCTAGGTGCTATGTCCCAATTCCAAAACATAAGCATCCTAGCTTATCATAATTGGCTCACTAGCCTATAAAAAAAAACATATACACAAAGGCTCGTTGGCCTCAATATCACGCGCACTTAAGTTGTTGTGCGCGGTATCTTGGAATGTGCACACTTCATCAGTTTACTGCGCAGTATCTGCGTGCACTATGCCATCAAAGGTGCATACAAAAATGATATCAAAACAACTCAACAGCTTAAGTACATTTTCTTTTACATTTACAATTAGGTTCGGCCGAGGGATATTACACCCAGTACTAGGACAAGGTGGTAGCGAGGATGGACAACCCCAAAATGACCAGGTTGGACATGAGACTAGATTAACAGGTGACGACCATAGAGAAATCAACTTAAGAGGATCTCATAGCTAGGGAAGAAATCAGAGTGGCTGAAGTGACAGAGGTTCCTCTGGTGGCCCCAGTGGAGGATAGAGATTTCCCTATGACATAGGATGCATGGGCAAGGGGATTTATCATGATAGAACAAGAGCAGCAAGTAATTGATCAGCTGCAATATGACCCAGACCTCATAGGAATGACAGGGTCCCTTGCTGACATCGAAGAAGAAAGATGGGTAGATCCAAGCAACCCTGAGCTAATAGAAATTGATGAAATCGATGGGTTACATAACCCTGGAATTACAACACCACACGCCAGATCACCCGAGGATGTTTCAACTCAACCAGAGATAGTAGAAACATTAGGGAGAACAAGTACACCAAACCCCCTCTGCGAATTCATAAACATCTATGATGATGAAAAAAGTCTGGAGGTGTCCCTGGTGACTCCTGTGCCGATCACAGAGGAAAAGGAGCCCAAGAGGGCATCTTCCCCAGCTACCAATGCTCAAATTCGAGGCCTTCCATAGAATGAACAAAAAGTCGAGAGTGTCTTAGACACTAAGTTGTTTGATGCACCAAAGACCCAAGCGAGTAGTCTGAAGGATGAGCCAGGGTCGGGTGAACAAAAATAAGAAGCTCCATAGCAGGAAATTGGCATCTCAACGGTCGATTATCAAGTAAATAATGAGCCTACCCCCAATGCTTCAATTTCAACCAGTACTCAACCTCCCAATGAGGAACAAACAGAGGTCGAACCCTCTAAACACATGGAGGAGGTTCAATAACCCAATCTTGAACAAATATACACCATCGGGAGCTTAGGAAATATGCTCACCTGGGGAGATCAGCAAATCCCCAGACCCATGGATGAATTCATTGACATACATGCCATCGCCTATGACCAGAAAAGGAAATCTATCATGTAGAGAACCACCAAGAAGAGGAGGATCACTCTAGATCGCTCAATCCTCATCACCATAGAGGAAAAAATGATCAAAACAGAGCATGCCAAAACATCTGAACTTATCGGCACAGGGATGGAAATCACAGATGCCACCCTGGACAGAGATAAAAGGGATGAAGATGAGTTGGTTGCTGCTTTGAAGGAATTGGAACATTTTCTCCACTTGGTAAAATATTACACCACATAGGCCACGGTGTTCCTGATAAGCGAATTCCAGGAGGCCTGCAACAAATTTACATATGAATGACAGATATTCACTGCAAGGATAGCTGAGCTTCGAGAAGACACCCTCATGGAACTCGCAATGTGTAAGGATATGGAGAGGTGGTACAAGAAATCACACCAAGCCATGGAAAGGATCGACTATATCAGTGCAATGCAATAGGGTCAAGACGTCGAAGAGCATGAAATTCGGGTACTAAACGAAAGTAGCATCGACCGCATAAGGAAATCGGTCGAATATTGGGTAAAAATAGCTCAGGAACCTCATCGGGAAATCAAAGAGAAATGGGTTGAGTGCAAGAAAAGCTATACCAATATCAACCAGGGAATGAGAGACATCGGGCTCCCCAAATTCAGCACACCTGATGATTTTTCGACTTACACGACATAGTCAAATCACATGCCAAACAAGACTCATCATGGGCTGCGGAAATAGCAAAGGTGGTGGGCATGATGCCAAGACAAGTGCGGAAATTCATGGAGCACTCGATCAGAGCTCGAGCCATGTTGCAGCAGTTAAGTGACAGAATAGTCAAGTATCGGGACGTGCAATAGAGATAAGAGAGATCCTTTCAGCTCTAATGGAACAACATAGATTCTTGTATGCTAACACATGCGAGGATCTCTTCTTCAAGTGGTTGGAGTATGAGAAGATTCATCAACTCAAGTGAGATCATTCGATGACTCTTTGAATATTGATAGAAGAAAGTGCCATGTGGTGAATTTTGTTTTACTTAGATACACTTTAATAGTTATTTTTAGTTAATAGTATGTTATAAATAGGAGGATCGACCTGTTAGAAATGGGTCAATGGTTGTTGCAAAGACCCTCATTTTTGGATTTTGTAATGAACTATTTCAGAGCTGCCTTAATTGAGAAGTCATGTTTAGGACCAGAGACAAGTTTTAGTTTTTTTTTTCATCAAAAGTGTTTATGATTGGATGTGGAGATGAATTATTTCTAATTTCATCTCATGAATGGATGTTGTAATGAGTAAGATCTTATAAATCTGTTGATAACTTATCTGATTCAATGTTTTATAGTTTTTTTATTTTAATGATGAAAAATAAATCGTTGTGTTATTATGTGATTGATGATTTGAGTTAAGATAATTATTTTTCTTGCCATCTTTTACTACATATGTGTTTTCTTCCGATAATCACATCTCAGTCAATAATTGGAACACCAGCAGGTTAACGTATTATTACTAGGCTTGTGGTAGATAATTGTTGTCTTCATGCTAGAGTGAAAGGGTTATCCTAAGCTCGACCTTCTCCAACAGTTAAGATTTTTCCCACTTTGTTACCTAGTTGTTTTATACCGTCTTTTATCTTGTATTGGTTCCATGTATATGAGAAAATACAAAAAAGAGAACATTTGAACTGAAGGAGAATACTTCACAAGAAAACATAAATTCCATCGATTAATTCGTTGAATCGCAAGATCTGGAGAACCATTCCACCATTAAACGTTGCAGAGTCTAATTGGGCCTTGGTGGTAGGTTTTGTTCCTGTTGTTGAGTTAAATGGATTTAGGAACTCTCAACAAAATTGGCGCTAGAAGGAGGGCCTAAAGAATGAATGGCTGACATTATATTTGACATAATATTTCAGATAGCTTGTAGATTCAAAACAACCCACATGCATGGCTAGTCATTCCCAAGACAACCCACACACACTAAGTACTCCTGAAATGAGTAACTCACCCCAGCACAAGGAAGAACATATGTTTCCTAATATAACTTATGCTCTTCCTCATGAGGAATTTGTTACAGGTATGAAATAACTGAGAGGGGGGGGTGAATCAGTTATTGTAAATTATTAACCATTTCTCTCATTTTTTCACTTCGAATCATTAATCTTAGTGGCAGTAAGTCTTTACTGTGA
>ML782828.1:310766-331039 GCA_009831015.1 Picea engelmannii
TTTCGCATGCCAGCTTTATCCTTGATTTTCTGAGCTGGCTCTTTACTTTCCTCCTCTACGCATGCCACCTCATGTAACGTTGTGTTCCAGCATCTGTGTTTCAGCATCTGTGATCCTGCATTTGTGTTTCAGCATCTACGTCTTAGCATCAGTGATTCAGCACTTGTGTTTCAGCATCTACGTCATTCGTGTTCCAGCATCTGTGTTCCAGCAGTCGTGTTCTAGCATTCGTTTTAGCATCTACGTTTCAGCCTCTGTGATTCAACATTTGTGTTTCAGCATCTTGTGTTTCAGCATCTACGTTTCAACATCTGAGATTCAGCATTTGTGTTTCAGCACTTTAGCTTCTATGTTCCAGTATTTCTTGTGTGTGTTGTCAACCTTGACTGCTTCATAACCGATTACCATCAATGACAATCCTTGACCGTCTTCGTCATCTCCTGTGTTGCAGCATTTGTGTCTGTGTTTCAGCATCTGCGTCTCAGCATCTGCGATTGTGTTTCAGCTTCTATGTTCTAACACTTGTGCGTGCTCCATAACCAACCAATTGTCATCAATGACAACCTTAACCTTCTGCGTTAGCTTCTGTGTTCCAGCGCTGTTTCAACACTGTGTTTCAGCGTCTGTGTTTGCATTTGTGTTGCAGCAGTTCGCATTTGTGTTGCAGCAGTTCGCATTTGTGTTGCAGCATGTGTCAGCATCTGTTCTTCATAAACAATCGATTTCCATCAATGACAACCTTGATTATCTACGGCATCTTTGCTGTAGCCATATTTCCAACAGAATTAAACCAATTTAGAAGAATCACAAGAGCTTATGCCCGAAATATCGGTACACTTCCCTTAACTCCGTTACTTCCTCATAGAAAACAAGTAAGAAGATCGGTGGTCGACACCCCCAACCAGGTTTTTGTGCACATAGTATAAGACCTGATAGATTTTTCCCTCACCAAAATCGAACATCCTCTTAATCTAATCCCGGAAACACTAGCCGACAACTTCCCTGAGCCCGATGATTTTTCGGAAGAAGAAGGGTTTAACTCAGAATGCTCAGTTTCGGGATCTGAAGACATGTAAGATAAAAATGACCATGATGAATAAAGGGGAAACCCCCTCGGAATAATCAACCTTGGTTTTCCAGAGATGCTTTGATTATCCCTGGACGGGTACATAACCTTCCCTGACATCCAGAGAAGTTACTCCCTAAATTTGACCATCAAACCTCAGGATTACCTCAAGACCATATCAAAAAATTGATACTAGCTATTAGAATAATGAATTTTCAAAATGAGGATGTAGTATGCAGGAATTTTCCCTACAGTTCCGATAATTTGGCCTCCATGTGGTATTTTAACTTATATGTCGGATCCATAACTAGTTGGATGAAGTTTCAAAACGATTTTCTAGACAAATTTGCAGAAGAAACCACTACATGAGATTTGATGGCTGAGTTGTTCTCCACCACCATGAGTTCAAAGGGGAAGGCTAAATACTTCAATCAAATATTTACCACTATTTTAAACAAATTCCAAACTGAAGCTAAACCTACTCAGGAGTTTCAAATCGAAGTATACACTAATTCTCTCCCATCTTCCATTTCCATGTTTGTGAAAAGGGCTTCCAAACCAACCTTAGCTAAGAATTTTGAAGAAGACAAAACGATAGAGTTCCAAATGAAAGGATGCAATGAAGTCCAGGTCTCATTAGTTAAGAAAGAAGTTCATCCTCCTCCTAGGAGAGGACTCATGTTGACTAGACCCCCAGGGAAACAAACAAAACAAGGCACTGAAAAGGGAAGTGGAGACATAGAGGACCTACAACGCATGGTCAAGAATTTGTCAAATGAAATCATAGAAATGAAGAGAAGTGCAGGCGAGGGAAACCAAGGTCAAACGCCCTATAAACCTTTCTTCAAAAGAAATCCATCATTCAAAGTGATTGAACCTCCCCCAACTAACTTAAACATCGATCTAGGAAACGTAGCATCCAACTCTTTCTGCACTTATCACCAAGAGAATCACTTTAAAATACACTGCCCTCAATGGGTGCATGCCATGAATTTGATGGCCAACCGGTTTCTGGATGACTTCTCCCTAACCAAACAATCAAGTGGCTCAGTTATGAATATTGTTGATTAGGAAGAGGTTGCTCCACCAGAAGAAACAAACATGTTGATATGGGACCCCTACCTACCAATGCCTTCCGATGAGCTATTTGAGGTTCAAGAAACACCCGCAGAAGTCTTGGTTGTACAAACACAAAGTAGAGGTCAACCTGTCTCAAACGATTTTACTACAACCCAAACTTCGGGAGGAAAATCATCTTCTGATCACCCGAAAGCACCTTTTTCTCCCCGAAGAAACCCTATAAACATCCATACATGAGAATATCCCAAGCTATACTACAACATAGTAGAGGATTTGAAGAAGTTGAAGGAAAATATATCGGTCATGTACATGTGTAGAATCCCTCAGGAAAAGGACTTTATGTTAAAAGCATTGAAATCAGTAGAAAATACTACAACAAGAACTTACCGAGGAAATATAACCCCCACAGATCTAAGAAATAAACCAACTGTGAATGACTTCTCTAAAGATAAAAAGGGAAAACCTTTTGTTCCACCATTCCTTTTTACGTTTGAAGTCTTCAACATAAACCTCCATAATTGTTTGGTTGACTCGGGAGCATCCTCCAATGTTATGCCATTATCTATTTGCAAAACATTAAACACGGTCCCTCTCAAGAGTGATAAACATGTGATATAGATAGATAGAACCCTGGTGAAGGTCATGGGAGAACTCAAACATGTAATGATCAGAATAGTGACACACCCTAAATTTGTGCAAGTAATTGACATCATTGTAGTAGATATCCCATAATCATATGGATTGTTATTAAGTCGAGATTGGTCTGAGAAGTTAAACGGTTACTTTAGTACATACTTGGCTCACCTTTTTATTTCATTAAAGGGACACATGAACATGGTCAAGATCGATAAGGAAACATATATAAAACACATTGTCACTAACTTAGAAGCCCTCAATGAACCCTCATCGACATATTTTCCCGTGCCAGGAAATTATTCTTGTGACTATGATTTTGGGAATTTCTCCCCCCTCTCATCTTATGTCCCTCTTACTCAAAACTCCTAAATGATGTTTCAAGAGAAACTATTGACGGCGGCATAGGAAACCCTCTTCTGTCAAGAACCTGCATTAGAAATCATAGAACAAACAAGAAGGGAAGAGGAAAGTGACAAGAAAGAGGAAGATGATAGGTTTTGCCCACAAGTTTGGACCTTATACTTTGACAGCTCTAAATTGCAAGAAGGGTCATGGGCAGGGTGAATCCTCATTGACCCAAAGGGAAAACGACATTTCCTGTCCTATAGACTAGAATATGAATGCACAAATAACATCGTTGAGTATGAATCTCTAGTACAAGGGCTAAATAAATCCATGGAATTAAATGTTAAAGAATTGAATATTTTCATATATTATGAAATCATCGTTAGACAAGTGAGGAAAACTATACATTGAAACTCTCCACACCTGAGGAATTATCAACAGGAAGTGCATAGGCTAATAGATCATTTTGAAGCCTTCAACATTACAATGATCCCCATAATGAAGAACATTCTTGTTGATTCTCCTAACCACCACTGCCTCAAGGCTATCACCTCTAGAAGATTATGAAGCCTCCTGGTTCACTGTGGAGCTACTCTACAAATCGTCGGTGCCGAACAATATTGCTAATTAGAAGGTCTTTGAAGGAGATGAACAGATCATAAACTTCTTGACCAATCAGAATAATTTTAAAGACTTGGTAATTGACAATGAAGTATTCTAGGAACAATCAACAGAAATCGATCCTCAGATAGACCGACCAACTGACAAATCAAGGTATCACATGATACCGAAGGGAATAGACAATTTAGAAAACCTTTTCGACCTAAGGGAAATATTTAAAGGGTCAAAAAATGCGAAGATGGGTAGTTCATGTCCCACGAATGAAACTATAGATATAGGAACCCCAGAAAACCCCAAAAATATAAATCTTGACAAGACAATATCTAAAGAGGAAAGGAAGGCCTATCTCAAACTTTTCAGATAGTATCAAGATGTCTTTGCATGGTGCTACTGAGATCTGAAAGCTTATGATACTCATATTATTCAACACACTATCCCATTAAAACTTGAAGTGAAACCTTCTAACAGAAGCTCCGAAAATACCACCCATCCCTGGAGACCCTCATTTGTCAGGAGTTAAAGAAACTAATAGATGCCAAGATTATTTTTCAAGTTAGACACTCTGCATGGGTAGAAAATTTGGTTCCTGTAAGGAAAAAGTCTGGGGAGATCCACCTATGCATAGATTTCAGAAACCTCAACAGAGCTTCAGAAAAGGAAAACTACCTAGTCCCACCAATGGAGAAAATCTTGTAGACCATGTCTAGCTCTGATATTTTCTCCCTACTAGATGGTTTCCTAGGTTACAACTAGGTTCTAGTTTTAGAAAAAGACCGCTTGAAAACTACCTTTTGAACCAAGTGGGGAACCTTCACTTATAAACGCATTCCCTTTAAGTTAATCAATGCAGGAGTGACCTTCCACAGGGCCATGGACATAGTGTTTCAGGGACTAATCAACAAGTGTGTATTAGTCTATTTGGATGATGTGACTATGTCTCCAAATAATAGAGAAGATCACATCCAACACTTAACCTAGATTTTTGAAAGATGTAGGAAATACGGTGTATCCTTAAACCCTAAGAAGACTATTTTTGGCATTGTGGAAGGTAAGATGTTAGGACACATTATATCTCAAGCAGGCATTCACATAGATCCATAACAGATTAGGGCTATAGCTCAACTTCCTTTACCCCACAATAAAAAGGCTATGCAATCATTCTTTAGGAAATTCAATTTAGTGAGGAAATGCACACTTGATTTCGCTAAAACTATTAAACCATTACAAAAAATGATTCGTAAAGATGTTTAATTTAAGTGGGATGATGAACAAAAGAGGGCTTTCAAAAATATTAAGACTGCGATATCTCAAGCCCCAGTGTTGCGAAGTCTTGATTTTATAAAATATTTCTTCCTCTGTACTTTTTCCTTCGACCAATCATTAGCTGTAGTGTTGACTCAGAAGGATGATGACAACAATGAAGTCGCGGTATCATTCATGAGCACTAATATCCAAGGGACTGAACTAAATTACCCTGCTATAGAAAAGCAGGCTTATGTTGTATACAAAGTAGTGAAGCACTTCAGGTCTTACATCCTTAATAACCATACCAAATTCATCGTGCCTCACCCTCCTGTCCAATCCCTATTCAATCAACAGGAGATGGGGGAGAGAAGAGGAAACTGGATGTCAGTAGTCCAAGAATTTGATCTAGATATAAAACCTGCTTGACTGGTTAAGGGGCAAGGGTTATGAAAACTGGTAGTTGAAGCTCAAGACTAAGTAAATGATGACCTAAGATGGGAGAATGAATTAAAATTGTGCTATGGCAAAGCTTCAAACGTCTCCCATTGGAAAGAATCTTGGTACGAGCAACTGACTTATCTCCTGCATCATAGGACTTGCCCAGAAAACCTAAACCCTAGGGAAAGGAGAGCCCTCAGGTTAAAATCCATATAATATCGCCTCAAAAATTTGGTGCTCTTCCGTGTTAATTATGATGGGGTACTTTTAAGATGTCTCGAACATGAAGATGCAGAAAAAGTTCTGAAGGAGCTCCATGATGGTCTTGCAGGTGGACATTTCGCAGGAAACACTACTACTCATAAAATACTGAGAGCTGGCTATTATTGGCCTACTTTGTTTAGGGACGCTCACAGATATGCTAGAAACTGTAAAACTTGTAAAATAATCATGGGGAGGGAGAAGAGATGAACTATCCCACTCCAACCGGTGGTAGTTTCCAGGCCTTTCGAGCAATGGGGGTTAGATATCATAGGAGATATTACACCAAGTTCGTCAAAAAAACATAAGTATATACTAATTGCCATAGATTATTTCACGAAATGGGCAAAGGCCATCCCTCTGACCCGTGTAAACGAAAAGGTGGTGATCCAATTCATAGAACAACAACTGATCACAAGGTTTGGTGTGCCTTCTGTCCTTGTTTTTGATAATGCAACTTACTTTTCTTTCACCTTATTAATATATTTTTCTCTAGACAAAGGAATCATAATCATAAACTCTGCGAACTACTATCCAGAGGGGAACGGAGTGGAAGAATCAACTAATAAGAAACTAGTGAGGATATTGAAGAAAACAATTGCAAACAACTAGAGGAATTTGCATGTTCTCGGATCTAACACCTGCAAGGAGTTTGAAATATGGAGATTTGAGATGAGTCTTCACAAAATCCCCAAAATGCAATTTGTGAAATGCATTTTCGGACTTGGCCCCTAGTCAACATCGATGGTCTCATGAGTGGAAGGAGCTAGCATAGCTAGGCTCCATTCCGAGTACTAAGAGTTGGAGGAGTCAAGGGACTCACTAGAGAATCCCTGAAATGAGAAATTGTGTACTGCAGTTTCAAACTAGGTTGTGGTCACCGCCGCTTGTTGCGTGAAGGGAGGAGCTAGCATTACTAAGCTCCATTTCGGATTTCGTGAGTTGAGAGATACAAGGAAACTCACAACATCAACTCGTGATAAACAAAATCATGATGCACCCTTTTTTCTTAGCCTATGATCACTGTCAGAGGTCACGTAAAAGGAAGCGGCCTAGCCAGAAGAGCTAGCACCCACTGTGAAGTTTTTCTCAGAGAGGGAAAAGACGCCAAAGGATGAGCACGCAGAAATTCTTTCTTGGGGTAACTGCTAGAAACCACTAATGGTTTCTACCAGAGATCTCGAGGAGCTACAGGGTGATCGTCAAAGGAGATAAAGAATCTCGAGATGATTGACAGTGGAATGAAGACTATTCATAGAGGCGATTGACAGATGGAAAAGCATTGAAGCTTGTAACTGCAATAGAGAGGATGAGATTGACTGTGAAAGAGAAGACAAAGAGTCTTGACCGCCAGAGATGCTAAGGAATCTTAGAATAATGCCCAGTGATGATGAACGCATGCATGTAACTACTGGGAAGACGAAGAGTTGCATGATGATCAGGAAGAGGACTCGATGTGAGGTGGTCATGCAGAATAGAGAAGAGGTCATTGATGGAGTGGTGAGTCAAGGAGTGGAGTGGTGGAGACTACATGCACAACCTGAAGTGGAGAACAATGGGGCAGTGAAGAGTATGCAGAGGCATTACACATAGAGCATGTAGAAGATGCACAAAGAGTATAAAAAATCATAACAGAGAAGATATTGTGTTGTTGGAGGTTGATTGATGTGGGCAGAAGCATGTTGTGTAAAGGAACTGAAGCACACAGAAGAGGCATGGTACATAGAATAGAAACAAGACACAGAGCATAAAGCGCAAGGAGCAACGAGAAAAAAGACAATGATGCAGGCATAGCAGAGCAGTGTAGAAGAATAGTGATGAGACTGGTAAGCCATAGTTAAATGTTGTATCACTGTGATAAAATAGTAAAGAGAAAAGATTAATATTTAAGGGTTGAAGGGAGGTGCTAGGGAGGACTGTTGTCCTCTGAGTTTCAAGTAGGTACTTGAACATATGAAGTTGTAGCTTCCATTTGGTTGCCGCCAGAGAATCCAGGGTGGCAGGGTAGTGCAAGGGAGAACATTGGTTCTCTGATATACAGGTTAGTGCCTGTGTAATTGGAAGTTGGTGCTAGAACATTCAGGGAGTTGGTGCTTCCTTCTAGTGGGTGCTAGAGAAACCAGAGAATTGGTGCTCTCAACAAATAGCAGCTTGTAAAACAGAGGTGGTAGCCTCATTATGAGTTGGTGCTCATAAGAATGATAATGTACTGAAAATAATTATCATATAAAGAAGAAGAGGTTTTCACCCTTTATGTATTTCCTTGGGAAATATCTTTCTCTGTATATTTCATGTGTGTGATTGATGTTGAATATTCTATTGCTGCATTATTGTGATTGTCATTGAGTATTTTGTAAAGAGTTTAAAATTGGAATAATTGTTTAAGCACAGTAACAAATGATTCACCCCCCCCCCTCTCAGTTGTCCAACAGGATGAACTCTGTTTATGACTCATCACTCTTATACCACACAATAAGCACTATGGGGCCTGCGGTTGTTTTAAGGGGTTCTCTATCTAACCTGTGCAGATGAGCAACCTTGGAAAAGTGATGAAGTGTCTGCCTGGTGGTCTGGTAAAACCTTAAGGGAAAGATGGTAAGATGGAAAGGACTACACGTACCTCAAAGACAGAGCTAGCAAAATTTCACCTTAACCATCTCATTTTGTAGATAACAGACGTCCTCCTCTCCCACTAGTTCAGGGAATTCTATCGAAATAAAAAATCAACTATATAAAATGAGCGCACAGTACGAGAGGGTATGCAAATAAATCCATTGGGGCTATGGACGCTCATTGGCAGTGGAGCAACACCGTAGAAAGTGAATAAGGGTAACTAAAGGATTAGTTCCAGTGAATGATTTACTAGAATATTTTCAAAGGTGGTGTGATTCTAGGTTACAAGAAACGAAGGTGGAATAAAGGATGAAAACCCCACAGGCAAGCCCAAATGCACCAACCAGGGAATTTCAAATGCAAGGATAAAAGAGGCTCTGATAAAAAACCAGTTAAGTTCTTAACCAGTGTTTGTATCAACTGAGCCTGAGGTAGGAACATAGATTCTTCTTTTGCCCAGTAAGTCACCATTTGTTGATCACTCAACACACTGTAAAAAGCCTATGTCTAATTTTTTACTTTTTGGGTACCACTTGATCTTTTCACTTTCTGATTCGAATTCATTTTGAGAAATGTTTTTTCTTTTCTTATTATCTTGACTCTCATCAACTATTCAAGTTTGTATGAACTTATGAAACCCCATGAATTAAAATGGATTAACACCTAAATAAAGAATCAATAGCCAAAACACTTTACCCGACGCGCTCAAATTCGACATCGGAGGGAATTCAAAGAAGGAAAAGAACCACTCAGGAAACCTTAGTCGCTGAGAACCGATATTCATCAGTGTCGTCAAAAGGAAGTTTTGTTTCATGACAAGTATTTCATAATGATATCGTTGATAGTCGATCCCCTTCGGCATCGATAGAAGACGAAGGGAACAGACGTTAACAAAGAAAGAAAAGATATCGTCGATAGTCGATGCCCGACGCACTTACCGGGATCGGGAAAAAGCCTAAAAGGATTGCCACAAACATTTTGACCACGCTAAAAGATACTCCTGATCATCGATCCCCGATGTGTTTTTCAACATCCGGGATTTTTTGAAGAAGTTAATCTGAAGAAAAACACGTGATAGGCTTATCGTCGATAGCCGACCCTGGATACTTTTCGACATCAGAAATCCAAGTTTTTTTTTAGAATGCATAACTTAAGGAAAGTCTCAACTCTAATTAATACACGCTAATTAAGTAACCGGACTTCAATGCCATGTGTCTTTGCCATATTGGAGAACCGTACAGTCTAGTTTTTCCCCGAGTCATTTTTGGTCCCTTAAGTTTGAGTCACACCTTCGAGTCAGCTTTTCCACGACAACATTGTATGGTAAAATTTGATCAGCATCGGAGCTTATGCGAAGGACATCAATGAAAACGTTCATAGTGCCTCCCCGATCTTCGATCCACCCACTAAGAAAGTGACACGATGGGATGTTTTAGCGTTAGTTAAGATTGGATTTTGAGCATTTAAGGGGCTAACTAATACCAAATCCCGCATTAGCTGCTACCTCATGCACCAATCAAAACGACCATTTAAAATCACCGATAGACCACATCACCCCCGTGCCTTCGCCGTCAACCCATGATGAATTTAATTTGTAGAGATTTGGCAGCAGATTTGTTCAAATTTCACTCATCACCCGAATTGAATGGCTGATGAGACAAGATAATTTCTTCCCTGGTTTAAATTCTCTTGAGCCATTGCAAACGAAATCATTCTACGTGTGAGGAAATTCAGAGAATCTGGAGAAGCAAGACGAGCAATTTGAAAGCTGCAGAGATCCCGTGAGTATCAAAATAACCAGTTTTTAGCAATATTTACAGGTATGTATCCAAGTCTGTGGATTTTACATGGTTACAGTTCATATATTTTTATCCGGTTTTGTTCTTTACACAGTCTCTGAAGGTTTATTTCAATTGCAGGAACAATGTCACCAAGAAAGCCAACTACCAGACGATCGTCGAGGGCACAGAAGCTGAAAGAACCAGAGGTGGGCGAAGGCTCTTCTCCAGGGGCCACAAAGCAATTAGAATACACTCCAAGGCCGGAACCTATCATTAAAACATCGACGAAGAAGGATTTCATCTAGCCTTCAGCCTTTGGAGATACAGAGGCAAGCACAGGGTCTAAGACAATTGTTGGCATAGGGGCAGACACAGGGTTCAATGCTCAAGAGCGCACCAACAAAACCCTAACTACCAGCCCTTTCGGCAACACCTACAAAGCAGATGAAGCCTCACCTGAGGTAGAGGCAGGGGTGGTTGCAAGATTTAGGTGTCTGCAGCCTTAGTTGGGACACATATCTATGATATTAATACCTTCACAATGCACTTAGCAATGATAGTTCATCAATATTCAATCTATATCTACTTTGCAGATGAAACCCTAATTACAGAGCATCACAGATCGACACTTAGCATGTAAAATAGACCATATCTAACAGATTCAAGCACTAAGCATATTCACATGAGTTAGATCTAACATTTATCCACATTAGTAGCACAAAGAAATATTGGATCTATCTATCTATCTATATCAAAGCACTTAAGCAAATAAACACATAGATACATCAACATATCACACAAAGCAGAGCAACACAACATATACGTGGTTCACCCCCACCCTGGGGATACATCCACCAACTCCTCTTCTCTTCTATTATCATATGTACATAGGTTACAGGCACAAATCATCAAGATCCTTAGGACAGGAGATCTATGTGCACTCTGTTGGATCCTCCTTTCCCAAGTAGATATAACACATAGTTTGTGCACTCAGCACTTACAATACTTGCACTTAGCCCTGCAAGTTTCCACACAGCATGCACAAAGTACTTTACCAGTTCTACTCACACCTAGAAAGTCTTAGCACTAAGTTATCTCCAAGTACTTAGCTTACAGTCACATAGATCATCTAGATCACACAAATCATCTAGATCACACAGATCTACTACTTCTTAGATTGCCTAGCCTTCTATTTATACATCAAAAAAGTGGTCTAAACATGGGTAAACCCATGGGCCATCATCCCATTCCCATTACATTATCCCAAAAACCTAAAAGAAGCTGAGATTCCGTGATCTCCGCTTCGTCTTGCGCTCCTCCTTCGACAGGCTGTCGAAGTTCCAAAAATGGTCAAACTTGACCAAGTATCACCCAAAACTTGGTCAAGGGCCAACAGGCCCCCAAAACTCACCTGTGACTCATCCCAAGTCACTCTAATCTGAGTAACCCTGCTTCAAAATCCTTGAGCTTGGCTTGAGCTTCTTTGACTTGTCTCTATGCCATGGCCTCTTACTCAACGAACTCTTGGATGATTGCTCTAGCTCTTCTCCTTGGCCTTCTACTTCTGTTAACATCTGATAGGCCTTATCTTGCATCAGTTGGAATTTCTGAGTTATCTCCATAACTCTTCTCTGGATAGTAAGGATCTGTTGTTGGGCAGTTTGTTGCTCTTGGGAGTGCTTCATTCTTTCCACAACTGACAGGGACTTTAGCTGAGCCTGTATATTTTCGGCTTGATACTTCGCCTCTTGAAGCTGTGATTCCAGTGCTCTTAATTCTGGACTCTCATCAAGTCACTCATATGTCAAGGCACTGTGATTAGTGAGTTTCTTATGCTTGCATTCCATGGTAAGAGCTCTGAGCCATTCAACTGCGCTCCTAGCAGTTGCTTCCCTTTGGTCTCTAATATCTTGAGGGGTTGTGGGTATTGCGCGTAGCACCAAATCTGATATGCGTTGGTGTAGCTATTGGATCACTTCTTCAAGCTACGCTACTTGCTCTAGAACTCGTTCTTCAGTTTTTACTTCTACAACTGTCATATAGCAAAGTGCTATGTTGATTAGTTCCTTTACTTTGAGTTGCTCTGCTAGCAAATGTTCCTTTTCTTGCTATAGCTGGGCCTTTTTTTCATCAAACTGTGCTTGGAGAGCAATATTTTCTCATTCCGCAGCATTGCGTTGTTCTTCAAGGGTTCCCTGTACTTGTGTCAAAGCTTGGGTGGATTTTTCTGTTTCTTCTTGAGCTCGACGTAAGCGGGCTTCGGTGGCATCTACTAGTCGGTGGAGTTGGGTTGGCTCATCTCCCAGCTCTGGTTCTCCTGATGGTAGTGGCATAGTAGAGACTGCACAACTGGACTGAAGGGCTTTCTGTACCCCTTGAAGCTCAACCTCAATTTTCTAGTACCTCTCCTCCTGCTTAGCTTCCTGTTTCTCTACTATCTCCAGTGAAGCATCATTCATGGTTGCTATGATGAAATTAAAATCATCTGAAGTTAGTGTGGTCTTCATCTTAGCTTGCAATGGGTATGAAGCCTTCATTAACCCTATTCTATCTGTTATGGCATGGCTCCAATTGTCTAATGATGAGATACCTGACGATAAATGTCTTTCTTATCCGTTCAGAGCGTCGATCGAACGATTATAACGTCCCCAATGACTATAAGGCTTTGCCATGGTGAAGTGCCAGGTGTAACTATTCTAATATCCCGACAAAGCTCCAATTTTGCAAATTTTCCTTCTGTGAGGTTTCCTCTAGAACCTTCTATAGTTTTTCAATCTTATCTTTCTTCTTACTCAGATTTCTAGCCTTCTTTCCAGTGAGATTCATCTCAGGATTCCTTTTTCTATTCTGATTCTTCTCCTCTCTTGGCAGAGTAGCTTTGCACTGATAAGATTCTTTCCTAGAAATTAGAGGTAATACTTCATCTGGAGTAGGTACTTTAGTTCTCTATGGTTCTTATAGTGTTTTTACAACTTTGATTTCCACATTTTGGGTCCTCAGTAACTTCGACTGATCTTCTTTTTCTTTCAATAAGCATGCTATTCTTTTGGCCACAAAGTCTTTTAACTCTTACTTCTTTTTTTCTAGGCTTTCGTCTTCTTCTTTCTTGTGGATCTGGTCTTTCTCAATCTAGGTCCTTCCTAGAAATGCTGCAAATGGGGCACAATCCTCAACAAACTTGATAACTTCAAATTCTTCCTCTATCGCAGTTCCATGGGCAATCATAGATATCTGGGTAATTCTTCCACATAGAGTGACCAGTTTTCCTTTAAACAAGCCTATTCCTCCCAATGAAGGGATCATAGAAGAATTTCCTAGGGTTTCCCAAGTGCTTTCTGTCATAATATTCACCTTTGTTTCTTCATCTAGAACACAGTCAATGTCGAAGTCTTATACTCTCACTTTGATTTCCTCCTTTTCTTTGAATATTTCTGATAAACTGATGTTTTTTTTATCGTCCAAGGTTTATTTTACCTTTAGCAATACTTTCTTTGATTCTTTCTGGGGTTTTGTCATAATCATAGTCTCTTGATATGCCTTAAGGTTTTCTTGTCTTACATTCATCTTGTCAAGCTTAGCAATCATTCTAGGGAAATCCAGTACTTCATGGTCCATAGCTTTGCAACAAAGACAACTAGGTCTTCTCCCAGGGCATCCCTTAGCAAGATGTCCTAGTTTTGTGCAACTGTAACAGAGGGTTAATCCTCTCTTTCTCCTAAATGATCCCCAGTCTTTCTTGTACTGCGCACTAGGATCATAGTAGATAACCTGCAAAACATTCTTTCTAGGATCTTGCATCCATTTGTTAGTCCAAACATTCTTTCTATGCATAGGTATAACATATCTTTCATTATTTCTATCAGATCTATTCATATAAAATATTCTTTCATCTATCTATACCCTACTTTTCAAGCTAGGACAAAGTTTACCAAACCTACCTAAATCCATATTTTTGAAACAAAAATTTACACTTATCTTACCTTTCACAGAGCACAAAGCTTTCAGATCTTACCATTTTTTCTTCAAATCAGATTCCTTCTTTAGCACAAAGCTTCAAAAATCAAATGGAGTACTGCACACTAAAGTAAAAAATCTACGCACACAGTTCCAGAATAGGTTTTTGTGCAAAGTTTCTTATTCCTTAGTTCCCAACAATCACAATTTCAGGTCTCGGCAACGACACCATTTGTTGGCACAGGGGCAAACCCAAGGTTCAATACTCAAGAGGGAACAAACAAAACCCTAACTACTGGCCCTTTTGGAAACACCTGTGAAGCAGATGAAGTCTCACTCGAGGTAGAGGTAGGGGTGGTTGCAAGCCTCAAGTGTCTGCAACCTTAGCTGGGACATATATATGTGATATTAATACCTTAACGATGCACTTAGCACTGATAGATCATCAATATTCAATCTATATCTACTTCGCAAATGAAACCCTAATTATAGAGCATCGCAGATCGTCACTTAGCATATAAATAGAACAGATCTAAAAAATTCAAGAACTAAGCAAATTTACATGAGTTATATCTAACATTTATCCACATTAGTAGCACAAAGCAATACTGGATCTATCTATCTATCTATATCAAATCACTTATAAAAATAAACACATAGATACATCAACATATCACAAAAAGCGGAGCAACACAGCATATACGTGGTTCACCCCCACCATGAGGCTACGTCCACCAACTCGTCTTCTCTTCTATTATCTTCTGTCAATAGGTTACAGGCACAAAGCATCAAGATTGTACTCTGCATAGGACAGGAGATCTGAGCACACTCCGCTGGATCCTCCTTCCCCGAGTAGATCAAATACACAGTCTGTGCACTCAGCACTTACAATACTTGCAGTTAGCCCTGCAAGTTTCCACACATGATGCACAAACTGCTTTACCAGTTCTACTCGCACCTAGCAAGTCTTAGAACTAAGCTATCTCCAAGTACTCGGCTTACAGTCACATAGATCATCTAGATCACACAGATTTACTACTTCTTACATTGCCTAGACATCTATTTATACTTTACAAAAGGGGTCTAAATGTGGGTAAACCCATGGTTCGACATCCCATTCCCATTACATTATCCCAAAACCCTAAAAGGAGCCAAGATCCCACTATCTCCGCTTCGTCTTGCACTCCTCCTTCGACAGGATGTCGAAGTTCCAAAAACGGTCAAACCTGACCAAGTATCTCCCAAAACTTGGTTAAGGGCCAACAACGGTACTCCCACAATGGGGAGAGCTCTTTAAAAATATCATCTGGGAGTAATACCCAGAATATATCCCACATAGTGACCCAGATGTGAGAGCACTCGATGAAGAGGTGTTTCTGAATATTTGTCGGTCATACCTACACATGGTAGAAAGCAGAACCCCTGTTTTTTCCTATATAGAACTCCTGAAGTGGCTCATCAACCACACATACACACATAATTGTTTAATAAACGATGACAATGGTGGGTGTGTTGGGGTGTTCCTTCCGGTAGAGGTCCAGAAATAATACAAACTCCGAGACCCCGATGAGTGGCTGAATACAAATTTCATCGTGAAGTTCTATGAGCGCCATGACACCAATCGGGTGATGGCCTCATGGTCAAGGGAAGAAAAAAAATACACCAACCAAAGCACTGGTTGGTACCAGACAGCCAACTTAAGGGAGCATACATCTACTTGATGGCTCTCATCTACTGATTATATGGAGAGAAGGATTTCTCCAGATTTTCAGAGGCATGGATTCCCTTAGCTTACACAGTGGAAATATCTGGTAGCGGTTTCAACTGGGGAGTGATCATTTCTAAGCAACAAAGCATCTGTATACAACAAGATCAAACACCGAAGGAAGGAGAGACATCAACCTTCTACATGGATTCATATCTGCTTGATGTCATGTGTGCCAGAAACATCTTCGCCAACATGAATCTGAGTTGGAATGTCGCAAAGCTCCCGGTACATATCTATTTCAACATCCTATGGGAGAATAGGTACAAGAATTCTTTATCCCTCATATGCGATGAATTCATCACATGTATTTATTTCATTCTTTTAAGAAAGAATGCTTGATCCTATCGGTTGCGGCCAAGAAGATGATATCAAAGGTATGCCACTAGTACTTGGATGAGCATGACACCTACATCAGGGTGTTCAGGGCCACTGGAGTGCCACATCTCCTTCCAGCGCATGTCCCTAACCAACTTGTAGTGGGAGAGATATGATATCAAACCATCCTACAAGGCTACAATGCCACCCTGGTCAAGGACAAGAAGCGGGTGCTCATTCCCTATGGTTTCCACGTAGGTTTGTACTTGGTTAAAGACACATCTCAAGCCAAACAGAGGGGTTGATCCAACTTGAGTTCAGGTTCTAGATAGGCCAGTTCCGCAAGCATGATATGAAGGGCCTAGTCTTGCAACATGCTTCACAAGTGTCATCTTGTTGGTCGTACGCCCACGACAAATTTGAAGATGAAGTCTTCACGAAAAATGCCCAGGACTGGGATGAGGTGGTAGCGAGGATGGTCAACCCCAAAATGACCAGGTTCAGGGATAGAGGTTTCCCTATGACATAGGACACATAGGAAAGGGGATTTGTCATGATAGAATAGGCACAGTGAGTAAATGATTAGCTGAAAGATGACCCAAACCTCGTAGGAATGACAGGGTCCCCTGCCGACAGCCCAGAAGAAAGTTGGGTAGATCCAAGCAGCCCTGAGCTAATAGAAATTGATGAAATCACCGGGTTAGATAACCCTAGAATTACAACGCCACAGATCGGATCACCTGAGGATGTTTCAGGTCAATCGAAGATAGTAGGAACATTAGGGAGAAAAATTACACCAAACCCCCTCTACGAATTGATAAACATCTATGATGATGAAGAAAGCCCAGAGGTGTCCCTGGTGACTCATGTGTTGATCAAAGAGGAAAAATATCCCTAGAAGGCATCTTCCCTAGCTCTCGACACTCAAATTCGGGGCCTTCCACATAATGAAAAAGAGGTTGAAAGTGTCTTAGACAATGAGCTTCCCGATGCACTGGATACCCAAGCAGATAGTTTGAAGGACAAGCCAGGGTCGGGCGAACAAAAAGAAGAAACTCCACAGCAATAAATCAACATCTCAACGGTCGATTATCAAGTAAGTATCAAGCCTACCCCCGATGCTTCAATTTCAACTAATACTCAACCTCCCAATGAGAAATAAATAGAGGTTGGACCTTCAGAACACATGGAGGAGGTTCAAGAACCCAGTCTTGAAAAAATATACACCATCGGGAGCCTAGGAAATATGCTCATCTGGGGAGATCAACAAATCCCCGAACCCATGGATGAATTCGCTGACATACATGTCATCGACTATGACTGGAAAGGGAAATCTATCATGCAGAGAACCACCAAGAAGAGGAGGATCACTCTAGATCTCTCCATCCTCATCATCATGGAGGAAAAACTGATCAACACAGAGCATGCAAAAACATCTGAACTTATCGACACAGGGACAACAATCACAGATGCCACCCTAGATAGAGCGAAAAATGGATGAAGAGGAGTTGGCTGTTTTTCTGAAAGAATTAGAACATTTGCACCAGTTGGAGAAATATTATGAGGACACCACACAAGTCACGGTGTTCCTGAGAAGAGAATTCTAGGAGGCCTACAAAAAATTTATAGATGAATGACACCTAGTCACTCCAAGGATAGTTGAGCTTTAAGAAGACACCCTCATGGCACTAATGATGTGCAAGGATATGGAGAGGTGGTAAGAGAAAGCACACCAAGGCATGGAAATTATCAGCTATATTAGTGAGTTGCAATAGGGCCGAGATGCCAAAGAGCACGACATCTGGGTACTAAATGAAAGCAACATTGACCACATAAATAAATCAGCCAAATATTGGGTAAACCATTCTCGGGAACATCATTGGGAAATCCAAGAGAAATGGGCTGAGTGTGAGAAAAGATGGGCCGAGATCAACCATGGAATGAGAGACATCATCCTCCTTGAATTCGACACACCAGATGACTTTGTCAACTTACGTGACATAGTCAAATCACATGTCAAAACAGATTCATCATGGGTTGTGGAAATATTGAAGGTGGCAGGCATGATGCCAGGAAAAGTGTGGCAGTTCATGGAGAACCCGATCAGAGATCAAGCCATGTTGTAGCAGTTAAGTGCCAGAATATTCAAGTATCAGGCATGGGCAGTAGAGATAAGAGAGATCATTTTGGTCTGAATGAAACAACATAGATTCTCATATACTAACACATGCGAGGATCTCTTCGTCAAGTGGTTGGATTATGAGAAGAGTCATCCACTCAAGTGAGATCATTTGATGACTCTTTGAAGACTGATAGAAGAAAGTGCCATGTGACGATTGTTTTTTTACTTAGCTACACTTTAATAGTTATTTGTAGTTAATAGTGTGTTATAAATAGGAGGATTGACCTGTTAGCAATGGGTCGATGGTTGTTCCAAAGACCCTCATTTCTGTATTTTGTAAAGAACTATTTCAGAGATACCTTAATTGAGTAGTCCTCTTTAGGACCAGAGACAAGTTTGTGTTTTTTTTTCATCAAAAGTGTGTATGATTGGATGTGGAGATTAATTATTTATGATTTCATCTCATGAATGGATGTTGTAATGAGTAAGAGCTTCTAAATCTGTTGATAAGTTATTTGATTCAATGTTTTACAGTTCTTTCCTTTAATGATGAAAATTAAATCATTGTGTTATTATGTGATTGATGATTGTTGGCTCGTGAGAAGACTTACGGTTCAGCGCTCAAGAGCGCACCAACAAAGCCCTAACTATTGGCCCTTTTGGCAACACCTGCGTAGCAGATGCAGTCTCACCCGAAGTAGCTATAGAGGGTTGCAGGACACAGATGCCTACAACCAGAAGGAATGAAAGTGGATTCTTAGTAACAACAACACACACTACTCTAGATCTGATCTATCTCTCTTATCCTCACCCCATAGATAATATCTCAGATCTACTTAAAGTATGCAATAACAAAAGAACAACAGTTAAACACACAACACCAATCACACATAACACCAGGTATATGTGGTTCACCCTCTCCTCTAGGGATACATCCACAAAACTGTGCTTTATGATTTATTATGTCAAGCTTACAGTTCTATCTGTGCACTTATCTGCATATCTTCTCTCTTTCTCTCTTCTCAATCTCCTCCTCCTTGCGCACCCAGCTGCAAGGCTGATCTTCACATCCAGCTGAAGATCTTACAGACTCAATATCTCTAACACAATATCTCTGTCAATAGCAATCACTTCCCATTACATCATACTAACAATAATCACCAATGCCTTCCCAGGTCCTCTTGACCTTTATTTATACATTACAATAGCTCACCGACAGTCTTAGGTTGGTACCTAAGTGCCAAAACCCTAATTACAAAAACCCTAGGCGTCTAAAACCCTAGGTCAACTTGAGGCAGATTTTTAGGGCTTCGCCAACCTGTCTTTCCTTCCTTCTCGCGCAGTGCTCCAAAGCACTCTTTGACATCTTCTTCCACTTGTTGACTCATCCATGATTCATTCCTCTTGCTGATCTGTCATCCTCGATCTCTTCGTCCAATGGCTCATTCTCCTCGTGCTTCATTCCTTCTTTTCTACTCTTTTTCTTACTTATCCTTAATATCAGTCACTTCGCCTTCTGTGCAGTTCACAGTTCACTTTTTTCTTCCTTGTTCTTCGCATTCTTCCTTGCTCCATACCCAAGGCCAACAAGCCCCCAACACTCAACTGTGACTCAGGATGAGTCACTGCAGGAGTTGATTTATCTGTTCTTACTTCAACGTGCTTCCTGTTCCTTTCCTCCCTGCCTTGTGTAGACTAATTTTTTTGTGTCTGATACCCAGTTTTAACTACACATGGTACCTAGACCCTTTATCTTCTATTTTTATTGGGAGTTGCAAGGCAATTGGTTGTCATAATACAATTTCAACCAACTCCCATTCACTAGGCATTCTTTCCATCCTCCATTGAACATTTTCAATTGTGAATCTCCTCCCTCTGTAACATATGTTAGGGTCCTATAATTATAGGCGAGTCGATACTTCGACTGTTATTTTGGCATCTCTCCGGGTGACGAAGTATAGCTCAGGTGATTCCGCTTTCCTCCCTTCATTCTTTTCACTCGACCCTTCATCACCCTGCTGCATCCTT
>ML782828.1:336818-356869 GCA_009831015.1 Picea engelmannii
AGAGGCTCTTTACAGGATTCCTGTGCATGTTTACTGGTGATGTGATTTCTCAGTAAATGTTTTCTTGCTTTGTGACCATCTTGTTTTTCTGAAGCTAATCTTTACGAATAGCGTTATGTCTCAGGATTTATCTCTGATACCCTAATTTCGATTCTGAAGATTTCAATGTTTGTCTTCCAAACAATCTTCAATTAAGAGATTCTTAAGTGCTTGTTAGTTGAAGTTGTTTCCCTTAACTCTTCCTCTGATCATCATTTAAACTATTAAAGATCCAGTGAGTGTGTTATCTTGCCTTGTGAAGTTTTTCTTTGTCATTTCTGGCTGTATTTCATTCCTAATTAATTGCAGACCCCATAGCCCAATGGATGTGTAAGCTGCCTCAACCAATTTATAAACCCTTTCGCAACAAAACCCACTGTTCTCATTACCTAGCCTAATATCATTTTCAAACAAAGCTACATCATACAGAGAGATCCCTCTCTGAGTCTTGGAGGGCTAGATCCAAGACTCGAAGCGGTTCTGATGTTGCCTCTATGATTGCCTTTTCAGCCTTGGGCAAAATTACAGAGCGCTAAAAACATATACAACTTCAAATGGCCCCAGCCAATGTGTTATGAACTTCCTTGGATGATTTAAAAATTTACTATCATAGACCAATACTAGATCTCCTTGCATGAAGGTCTTCTTCTTGATATGCCTGTCATGATAGTCTTTCTCTCTTTCCTTCTGTACTTGCTGGTGAAAACTTGCAATGAATCTATCTTCCTCAAGCTCCATCAACTGTGCAGGCCTCTCTTGAATGGCTCCAGTGTCATCCATATCCGTAAATGTTGTGATCCTCAAGCTGGAACCAAGTATTCCATTGGGACAATTACTTCTAGGCCATATACCAACTTGAATGGGGTCTGCATGGGTAGCTTCTTGCAAGTTTTTCTATATGCCTATAGTACTGTTGGTACTCTCAAATCTCAATCATCCCTATTCACACTGCATATCTTCGTCAGCATTGTCTCCAATATTTTATTAAATGTTTCGATCGTCCCATTTGCCTATGGATGGTAAGGTGTGCTCTTCTGATGACGTACATCGAATTCCTGTGTCAAATCTTCAATAGTCTTGTTAATAAAATGCATACCTTGATCACTCATAAGGATCTTTGGACATCCAAACCTTGTTATGATATCTTCAAAGATAAAACGTGCAACTGTATTTGCACTAAAATCCTTCACAACTCTTGCTTCTGCCCATCTGGTTAAGTATTATGTCACAATGATGATATAATGAGCTCCAGTGTGCTTCCCTGGTGCATTGATAGGTCCCACGAAATCAATGGCCCATTTCTCGAAGGCTTGTAAGGTTAGCTGAGGTGCTAATGACATTTCATCTCTTTTGGAAGGTTTTCCAATTCTCTAGAATACATCGTAGGCTTTATAATATTCTTTAGCATCTTTGTGGAGAGTAGGCCACCAAAGGCCAGCTCTAAGGATCTTATGCGTTGTTTCTTTCCTTGCGTAGTTTCCTCATGCGATGCCCTCATGTGCTTCTGTGAGGATCATCAGTCTCTATGCTTCCATATCACATCTTCTTATTATCTCATCAGGTCCCATTTTATAAATTTGTCCAGCTATCAATGAAAAATCCGCAGCGTGCACTACTAGTTGTTTCTTCTGGGTGATTTTGTAATCATTCGGTGCCATTCCTGTAGATAGGAACTGGAATATTTTGGTAAAGTGGTCATCTACTTTTCTGATGGCTAGTATTTGTGCATCAAGTAATGTATCCTCCAAACTAGTTGGCTCTTCCCCATGTTCTAATCTGGACAAGTGGTCAAGTCCCTTGTTCATTCTTCCTGGCTTGACCACAATTTCGAAATCATATTCTTGAAACAACAATAGCCATCTGCAGATTCTCCCTCCCAACACTGGCTTATTGACCAGGTATTTCAATGCAGAATGGTCAGTGAACATCTTAAAATTTCCTCCCAGTAGATAATGTTGAAACTTCTGCAGCGCGTACACCATGGATAGTCCTTCTCTTTATGTGGTGGTGTAATTTATCTCAGTTGTTGATAGATTTCTGCTAGAAAATGATAACGGATGGTCGGTCTCTCCTGCTCCTGGTTGGGCTAACACAAGACCTAAGGCAATAGATGATGCATCCGCATGCACATGAAATTTTTTGTTCCAATCTAGGAAAACTAATATCGGTGCAGTAACCATCTTTTGTTTTAGTGTGTCGAAGCTCTGTTGACAAACATATTTCCATTGAAATGTACAATCTTTCTTAAGCAGCTTCTCTATTGGCACTGTTATCTATGCATATCCCTTAATGAACTTTCTATAATATCATGTATGTCCTAGTGCAGTGTGCATTTGTTTCACTGAGATAGGGGGGGTAGATCATCAATAATAGAGATCTTTGAGGGATCTACTAGAAACCCCTGTTTGCATACAATGTGTCCCAACAATACACCAAAAGGTGAGAAGAAGATGCACTTCTTCAAGTTCAGGGAAATCTGACATTGCTTGAATTTATCCAACACAAGCCTCAAACATTCAATGTGATCTTTTAGTAAACTAAATACAGTCCAATCATCAAAATAAGCCTCTAAAAAATTATGCAAAAACTCCTTGAATGCTTTGACCACCACCCTGGAAAAGATGGTTGGTACGTTCTTCAAGACGAATGGCATCACTGTGTATTGGTAAGATCCCCACTCTGTTGCAAATGTAATCTTGTGGTGATCTTCCTTGGCAATCCTGATCTGATGGTATCCTTAGAATCCATCCGTGAAGGAGTAGACCTCTTATCCTCCAACATTGTCTAGTACTTCGTCAGTGAATGGTGTGGGAAAGGGATCATGCATACAGACATCATTCAACTTCATGAGATCCACACATATCCTGATCTCTCCTATTTTCTTATCTTTCACAACCATAGGGCTGATCCATTCTAACTCTTCAACGGGCTCTATGATTCTTGCTTCCAACATTTTGTCAAGTTCAAGATGGACGTTTTCCTTATATTTGGGGTTCAATCTATAGGGTCTCTGTTTGGTTGGCTTCGCATATGGATTCAATGGAATATTCATTTCCCCCATAGGTCCTTTAATACCTTTCATCTCTGTGAATTTTGTTGGAAAAATATCTTGGTATTCATGCAGCAGTTCTGTAATCTTATCAATAGTAGGCTCATCCCAGTAATCTCCAACATTTGCTAGTTTAGGTGTTTCCTCGATTCCTATATTGACTTTCTTGATCTTAATGGGCTTTCCTAAAATCTAGGCCCCTCTATGTCTCTTTGTCCCTCAGTCTCTGCGATGTTCACGTTTCTCGGATCATCATCTTCATCGACATTAATGTTGTAACAGTCTTGCAATCCTTCGAAAGGTGCCATCCATGATTCTTCTTTTTCATGATCTATAGCAGAGCTAGGTACTTCCTCAAATACCCTCTGTTGAAAAATCTATAGTTCTTGGTCCACTGTAGGATATTGGATTTCAAACAAAAAGGTGGTAATAAATTTTTGAATCATACCTTCCCAATTTGTAGTGATGAGGTGTAGTTCATCTTGTAAGTACCAGTTAATAGGTGTCATTCCCAATATGTTAACAAACTTGTACACCCACTGTTCTTGAGGTATGATACTCCAATCCTACTCGTAAATTCTCACATGGGCTATTGGACAGCTCTGCCCTGTGTATCTAACTTCACACTCTGCAATCTGGTCTGAGAATCGTGTTGTCATCAAAGTACGACATTGCATCCATTATGCAATGTTATTCTTATGTGTTCCCCACCATCTTGTTGGAGTAGCTTTCAGTGCTTCATCCAGTGCCAACAGTCTCTGTTGTACTGGTACAACTTCTTCAAATTCCAACAATAAAGTCTCTAAGTGGTTCAGTCCATCAAAGGTGGGTAAGTTACTTATTGATGTGCCGATCCATCAGACTTCTCTGGTCAATCTAGCACATCTACATGCAGAAAATTCATACATCTTATTCTGCCAATTCTCTAGTGCTTCCTTAGAGTCTAATGAACATGCACTCTCACTTCGCCAACTCAAGTTCCCATCTGTTGTAGGATTGATGTAATCCTGTTGTTTGGTTGTTAATTTGTAAATTTTTTCCAATTTGTATGTGCGATCTCCCTCTCTGATCGGATCTATATATCTGCGACCTCCATCTAGATCCAAAGGTGCAATGAATATAATTCCATTCCATTTGAATGTCATTCTCCTTTTCTTGAGATCTACTATAGTTGAGTTATTAAAGGCCCAGACAACTCCTAACAGCGGGGGGTAGGGACATCTCTCGTCCACTATCTCATTTACTTCAAAATCAACAAAGGTCCTGACTCCGTCAATTTCCACAGGGACATGCTCTAGTCTATTAAAAGGACTCATGGCCTATTAATTAGCCATTATGAGTCTGATAGGGGAATAAATTAGCTTCGGCTTTCCCATCAAAGCCCAGGTCTACTTTGTCATGACATTGGCTTTTGACCCTAAGTCGAGGACTACATAGTCTATATCATATTCTCCTATCTGAACATTCAAGTGTAGCTCTTTTTTGGTCCTTCTCTTTCTGGACACTTGGTTTACAGCCCTATTCAGCATAGGGTCCTCTCTTCCTAGGTCATACTGACTTAGTAAATGTTGTAGTTCTTGTATAGCCTTCCCATCTTTAATTACATCAATAAGTGTATACAAGAAGGTTGCAATCTTACTTACCTCTTTCTCATCTCTTGGGGAAGCAGACTGACCAAACGCTAGAGGCATTTCACATTCTTTTATTTATGGTCGTACCATTGATGAAGAGCCCCATACTTCTTCAAATTCTCGGTGAGCCTCCTCAAAGGTCTATTTTTCTCTTATTAGATCAAAGTCTTGTGTCTTTTCTGCAGTTTTCCTGACCCCCGATCCGTCTGTGTTCTTTTCTGTAGACAGTCTATCTTCTCATGTAGCAGCACCTCCTCTTGTGATAACAACAACTCTAGGGTCCACTCCATGAGGTTCTACTGATATTAGTTATACTTGGGAATTCGGGCCCCATCTTTCTTGAAGCTTGGCCAACAATGTTGGACATTCCTCAATTACATGTTCAAAAGAGTAACAATAATTGCACGTTGTGCAAGGGTTTTGAAAATCCCTCGCCAAATGTCCTGGATGCACGCAGTTATAACGGATAATTTTTCCTCTTCCTCATCCCATTCCTCCTCCTCTTCCTCTTCCTCTGAATCTATAGCGAGGGTTAAAGTTTCCTCTTCCTGGAGAGTTATACTGTGCATTGTGTCCTTCTTGTTGTACTTCGCCTTGAACCTTGTAGACATCTCTCGACCTTTCATGCATGAGATCATAAGCTCTACAATATCTATCATCATGTCCCACTGACTTACAGAAAGTGCAATACAAGTTGGTGGTTGTTCGGACATACTTCTACAAGTAGTAGCACTCACCAGGTCGATGTCGATTTATGCATACCTTGCACCAAGGTAGGGTAACTTGCTTCAAAAGGCTCGAAGCTCCAGAAGCCAAATAGTCATGAAATATAGGACGATGCTCCTTACCATGCCCTTCTTGCTTTCATCTGATACACTAGATTTCTTCTCTTTTTTCTTTTCCTTTGTCCTTCTTTATATCTTCGACCTGTAATGACAAACTTGTCAGCTGGCTCATAATTTGACTTATCCCTATGCTATATTCTGCCATTGGAATTGATTCTAACTTCATTGCGATCTCTAGTGCTTTGGCCTGCGATCCAATCTTCCATTACATCAGAGGGACTCTGATGTTTGGTAAGAGCGTAGCAATGAACCACTCTTTGTTATGTTCGTCTGGGATTTTGAAAGTTAAGCGTCTTATCAAGGTTTTAAACCTTTGATCAAATTCCTATACAGCCTCAGTTACTTTCTACTTTATCTCCTTCATCTTTGTGATGCATTGTGACTCTGATTTAGGTTTCTTGAAATCAACAACCAACGTAGTCTTGATTTCATCCAATGATTTAGGTTGTACTAGTCCTTGAACAAATTTCATGTACCATCTCAATGCGCAATCTTTGAGGGTAGTACTAAACTGATTCCTCTTAAAATTTTCATCTGTAACATTTTTAATGCTCCACACGGCTTCACATAGGAACCAGTGTTGATCAAGATCTTCAGATCCATCTCCCCTAAAGATAAGAAGCCTCATCTCATCTGCCATAGATATTCCTAAACTTCCTGACTGACTAGACCCTGAATTGCTTGTAGCATTGCTCTGAGGACTCTGATAGCTTAGCTTACTCTGATTATTGTCTATTGCTACAATACTAGCAGGAGTAATAGTACTTAATTCAAGCTTAGGCTCAGCTCTTGAAGTTCCTGACTTGTCTTGGTGAAGTTCTTCAGTCTTCTCTTCTTCTGCCCTAGTGGACTCTGAATGCTCCTCGCTCACTAGATCTTCTTCTTCTCCACTGAAAAATCCTTCTTCTGGTGCTAATGGCTCAGGTTCTCCTTCAAATAGGTTCACTAGATGTACTTCTCGAAAATATCTTCCACTACACGTGCATCCAACCTCTGAGTCATTGTCGCTTTATGAACTCTTGAACATTAGCTTTACTAGATTTGATAACTTACTGTATCTTTAGGATGTTCTTCTCATGCAAGAGCATCTTGATCTTCAACTTTAAGAAATGTAAAAAATTTCCTCAAGGTCCTTTGAAGAAATATCTCTCTTCTTGGTTGTATGACTCTACTTTGTCAACAATGAACTCTGTAATATACCCTCCAATGGTACTGTCAACAAATGGTATACTACTCTAGACACATCGTTGTCGACTCTCTTGACCTTCTTGATCAATGCTGTTGTCCAAACCACAAGTGGTCTGATTCTGACCTTGAACTGAATATCTCCTAGTCTTTCTAGCCACTAGTATAGCTCCTGATGGATTCCTCCAAAGAAGATTTTGTGTATATCATTAAATATATACTTCTCCAACCAGTATTCAATGCTAATATTAGGGTTTCTATTATGTGCTTTAGTGAAGTCTCTTTCTTTCTCTTCTATCCACTTCAGAATTTCTGTCTTCGATGGAAACCACCTTGGCATTCCCTCAAGAAGATTCTGGTCTCGACAATGAAACCATGTGTTGGATCATGGGTAGACCCAGCGTTCAACGCTCAAGAGCGCTGCAACAGAGCCCTAACTACTGGCCCTGTCGGCAACACCTGCGTAGCAGATGCAGTCTCACCCGAAGTAGCTATAGGAGGTTGTAGGACACAAATATCTACAACTAGAAGGAATGCAAGTGGATTCTTAGTAACAACAATACACACTACTCTAGATATGATCTATCTCTCTTATCCTCACCCCGCAGATAATATATTAGATCTACTTAAAGTATGCAATAACACAAGAACAACAGTTAAACACACAACTTCAATCACACATAACACCAGGTATATGTGGTTCACCCTCTCCTCTAGGGCTACGTCCACAGAACTATGCTTTATGATTTATTATGTCAATCTTACAGTTCTATCTGTGCACTTATCTGTAGATCTTCTCTCTTTCTCTCTTCTCAATCTCCCCCGCCTTGCGCACCCAGCTGCAAGATTGATCTCTGCACCTAGTTGAAGATCTTTCAGACACAATATCTCTCTTAATAGCGATCACTTCCCATTACATCATACCAACAATAATCACCAATGCCTTACCAGGTCCTCTTGACCTTTATTTATACATTACAATAGCTCACCGACAGTCTTAGGTCAGGACATAAGTGCCAATAACCTAATTACAAAAACCCTAGGCGTCTAAAACCCTAGGTCAACTTGACCCGGCTTTTCAGGGCTTCGCCAGCCTGTCTTTCCTTCCTTCTCACGTAGTGCTCCAAAGCACTCTTTGACATCTTCTTTCACTTACTGACTCGTCCATGATCCATTCCTCTTGTTGATCTGTCATCCTCGATCTCTTTCTCCAACAGATCATTCTCCACGTGCTTTGTTCCTTCTTTTCTTCTATTTTTCTCACTTCGCCTTAATATTAGTCACTTCGCCTTCTGCACAGTTCGCAGTTCACTTTTTGCTTCCTTGTTCTTCGCATTCTTCCTTGCTCCATACCCAAGGTCAACAATGATTAGAGTTAAGAGAATTATTTTTCTTTAAATCATTTATTGCATATGTGTTTTCTTATGATAATCATATCTCATTCAGTAATTGGAACACCAGCACGTTAATGTATTATTACTAATCTTGTGGTAGATAATTGTTGTCTGCATGCTAGAGTGAAAGGGTTATCCCAAGTTCAGCCTTCTCCAATAGTTAATATTTTTTCCACTTTGTTACCTAGTTGGTTTATACCTGGCTTTTATCTTGTATCGGTTCCACCTATAAGATAAAATACAAAAATGAGAATGTCTGAATTGAAGGAGAAGCATTAACAAGAAAACGTAAATCCCATCGATTAATTCACCAAATCGTAAGATCTGGAACCATTCCACCATTAAACGTTACAGAGTCTAAATGGGCCTCAGTGGTGGGTTTGGTTCCTGCTGTTGAGTTAAATGGATTTAGGACCCCTCAACAGGACCCTCACTAGGACCCATGGGAGGAGTTGTGCAAGTATCCACAAATTTACCATTCCATACCCCAACCTGGTATCATGCTTTTCCAAGTAATCAAGCATCACCGTTAGTTGATTATTTTGAGATTTGTCGAATCCATGGGCATGGGACAAGACAGTGCCCCATTATTTCGAAGTATTGAATAGTATCTAATACTGTACATTGTGAGTTCTGCGCATCTACCACACATGCTACCAACCAGTGTAGAGCATTGGATGCACTTGCAGACATACTAGATCGACCATCATTCAAGATGAGTCAAACCCCTCAGGGACCGGGAAGAGGTTGAGGAGGTGTAGCTGGAGGATACTTCAGAGGAGGAAGAACTAGGGAAAGAGGACCAAGTAGAATTAAGTGAAAATTGGCTCCCTCTGATTCACAATTAACAGTAATAATCCTTGTAGAAATCTATCTCAAAATTCTTTAAGTTTAATTCATTAAAACCCCACCTAATCACTCTTGAATTTAAAACATTTTTAAAATAAACTTTCTCTTTTAAGAATATTAATAGGCTTAGGAATATTTCACCTATAAAGTTTTAAACCTTAATAGAACCTTTTAAAGAAACATTAAAACCTAAATAACATTAATAAGAAAACCCTTAAATAATTGAATAAACCACTTAAATACCTAATAATAAAACCCACTAACTACCTAGACTCTAGTTAATTAGAACAAAAATTAATAAACTTTGATCTAATAATAATTTAAAATAATTTCAAAACAATTAAAACAAAACCCTAATTAAATTCAATCACGCTAAATAAATAATAAAAGAATTTTTACCAATAACAAAACCACACCTAATCACTCTCGAATTAAAACATTTTTAAAATAAACTCTCTCTTTTAAGAATATTAATAGGCTTAGGAATATTTCACCTATTAAGTTTTAACCCTAATAGAACCTTTTAAAGAAACATTAAAACCTAAATAAACATTAATAAGCAAACCCTTAAATAATTGAATAAACCACTTAAATACCTAATAATATAACCTACTAACCACCTAGACTCTAGTTAATTAAAACAAAAATTAATAAACTTTGATCTAATAAATAATTTCAAAACAATTAAAACAAAACCCTAATTAAATTCATTTGCACTAAATAAATAATAAAAAGGAATTTTTACCAATAACAAAACCCTAATTAAATCTAATCACACAAAATAAATAATAATAATAAATAAAAGAAGAATTTTTACCAAAACAACCTAGCCGACACTTAGATTTCATGTCAATTCCAATATTTAAAACCAAATCTTCTCATTATCTAAACCTACGCTCATTGTCCTGAAGATGGATCCTGATTTGGATCCGAAACGTCGACACTCTATTAACCAAACTGTGGCTATTCCGACCAATCATGAAAATCCCAACCACAGAAATATTTTTAATCATAAAGAGAGTTATTAAAGAACAACTACCCAACCTTAATATCGTTACTCGAGGAGGAGAAAATACCAGCACAGATGCTGATAATCTACCTCAAATCTAGAAAGTAGCCCTAAGGAGGATATGTATGATCCTCTGAAACATAAGTTATTCTTTAAAAATGCTATAGAGATATTCCAGATTATCCCTGGGCCTGAGATAGAATAAAAAACCCCTCAACCTATTTTTTATCCTAAGGTTGTGCAAGTCCCTACTTCACCCCCTACACCTCGAAACCTCATAGTCTCGATAAGACAACCTGAGCAGTCACATAATGTGGTTTCAGATATTTTTTTATATTCTTGGGAATGACCAGCTGAAAGAAAATGCACAATACCTTGTACCTAGTCCTACAAACTGAAGAATCTCCAGAAACTAGAATAAGGACCAATATTCCTGAGAAGAATACTTAGAGAGTGCAGAGAAGGAAAATAAGAACTGGAAAAGAGTTTAGATTTGTAGCCCAGCTAGATGAGTTTGAGATTAAGGATGGTATGTTAGATCTAGGATCTAATGTTAACATACTGCCTAAAAAGAATTGGGAAGATTTAGGGAAGCCCTAGTTGACATATTCCCCAATCCAGTTAAGAATGTCCAATCAGTATTGTATTTTTCCAATAGGAAGACTCGAGACTATGGAAATAGATGTTGCAGGAGTGAAGATTGTAAATGATTTTTAGGTGATAGAAATCATGGGGGATAAGGACCCTTATCCTGCACTACTTGGTATTGATTGGGCCTATGATAATTATGTTTTCATTGACCTAAAGAGGGATACTGTGACATTTGAGGCAGACGAAAAAAAATTAGTTCAACCCTGGGATCCATATGTAGGCCCTCGATACAAGGAGCCAACAGAAAACAATATGGAAGGAGAAGACTTGGATCAGCTATATTTTGTAACAACAGGAATGAGAGAAGACTACATAAATCCTACTGCTGATGGATCAGTAAGTTGGAGGAGCATACAATCGGTAGACGAAGATTTAGAACTAGCATTTGACAATTGGTAGCAAGGTTCATATGAAATATTTTCAAGAAGATGTGCAACTGTCAGAGCCTCTATATGGGTTGGAAATGAGATCAGAGAACACCTGATATACGATGGTACCTCAAAACTTGACAATTTTTTGGTCATCATGGAAGAAAAGATAGCGGAGGAGTAAAGGATTTCAATTATGGACTTAGCCCTCCAAGACACACCTGCTAGATGGTGGACTAGTCAGAAAGCCTTGATTGAGAACTGGGAGGATGTGAAGCAAGCTATCCGATATAGTTTTGAAGATAAGGAGCAACTGGAATCATAGATGCAGCTGGATTTCCAAGTTGTGCAATTGTTCAATGGACAATCAGATCCTAAGGCACATATTGACGAATGCATGAGATAGTGGCAAGTTGCAGAAATACCATCTCTCTTGTGGGTTCAATTATTTCCCCATTCGGTACATCTGATTCCTAAATCTTGCTACATACATGAGGAAACCAGAAGACAAACCAACGACTACCAAACATTGGCCGATCAATTTTTCAAGGACTTCTCGTTTACAAGTAAGTACCCTGAGCTTAAGATAGTCTTGCAAAGAATTAAAGAATTCCTTTTTACCGATGCGGGCAAATGGAAGTCAAACCTAGTCGTATGTGAAAAGCACAACCAAGAACTTAGAAGAATTGAGAAACTTATCCATTAAGGAGATAGTAGGAAGAAGAGAAATTTATAACACCATACCCATCCATACTGATGGTTCTTATAATTATCCATTGAAGTTGCATAAAGTCAACATAGGAACTACAGAGCAACCTAAGATAGATATGGTAGGAGATTATTGGGATGAGAAAACCAACCAAGAAATACATGGCCTGTTGCGGGAGTATGAGGACTTATTCCCAAAGACATTTTTAGAGCTAAAATGGATTAAAGGAGCTATGGGAGAGATGAAAATTGAACTAAAACCAGGATCAAATCTTGTAAGGCATAGACCATATCGCCTTAACCCCGGAGTGAAAAAGAAGGTTAAGAGGGAAATAGACAAGATACTTGAGGCTGGACATATTTTTGCAATGGAAGAAGAAGAATGGGTTATCCCAATAGTCATCCAGAGCAAGAAAGGTATAGAGGATATTAGGGTATCTGTAGACTACAAAATCCTTAACTCAGCCTGTGTGCATGACCCTTTCCCAACACCTTTTAGACTAGGTGCTAGAATAGGTTGCGGGGAAAGAATCTTACTCATTTACAGATGGATTTTTGGGGTATCACCAAGTGAGGATTGTTGAAGAAGACAAAAGGAAGAACAAATTCATAACAAAAAGGGGGTCATCTACATATAATGTGATGCCCTTCAACCTAAAGAAATCCCCTGTAGTTTTTTCCCATATTGTAATAACATCTTTCTGAGAATTTATTCACAAGTTTATAGAAGTTTATATGGATGATTGGACGGTATACAGTCTTCTCAAGGAACATGTAGCGCTACTATGTCTGATGTTTGATAGATGTAGGGAATTTCAGATATCTTTGAACCTCAGAAAGTGTATCTTCTGTGTACCACATGGAAATTTGTAGGCCACATAGTATGTCGAGAAGGAGTACTGGTAGACCCAGCCAAAGTTGCAGTTATTGTGAACATTCCATCGCCTACTAATGCCAAACAATTCCTCTCCACGCTAGGGCACACAGGGTATTATCCTAGGTTTATCAGAAGGTATGCAAACATTACTACACATCTAGAAAATATACTAAAGAAGTCAGAAGTGTTACAGTGGAAGCCAGAGTGTGATAAAGCATTCAACATCCTGAAGGAAAAGCTCATCACAACGTGGGGCCTGATCACCCGTCTAGATTAGAGTCAAGAGAAAGTGGGGGAGCAGTCGATGATCAACACCCATATACAAACCTGTTCCAGCTTGAGGCCATACCAAAATACCTGGAAGACATAGCAACCTTCTTAAGCACAGGGGCCTACCCATAAACATACTTCGCAACTCAGAAACGTCATATGGTGGTTAGAGAAATGGACTATCAATTGATTACGGGGAAATTGTATCACTTGGGTCTAGATAGTATCCTCAAGAGGTGTGTCTTAGACCATGAGAGACATGACATATTCTGGGAGTGTCACAATGGATTTGCAGGAGGCCATGTTGGAGAAAAGGCCGTGTTATCGCTCAGTTTGAAATTTAGGTCAATTAGCTGAAAGGTAAGGGTCAAACTGGCGTAACAGGAGATTCCCCACCCACTGTCACCTCGATGAGGGGCTCTTTCTATTTAGGGTGGCTAAACCCAAGGGAGACGTCCCTAGCAATCTGGGGTTTGAAAGGTAAAGGCTTAAGGATTAAGGCAAGTTTTCTCTTTCACAGATTACCACCAAGAAGATAGTCAAAATGAAGATATACCACAGAAGAGGCACCTATTTGTGAGACAAGGAAACAATAAAACTAATACATGCAGTAGTGGTTAGTACTTCATAGATTAATGACTATCTTTATTTCAATGTATATGAACATAAATAGCAGTAAATATTGACAAAGTCAATGTTTGCAATGATGGAAATGGCATATAATATCACTTGTCAATAAAGACTGAACAATATAGCATCCAATGGAAATAATCAACCCTTGAATTAACTCAAATGCATTAAATATCATTAACTTGCTCATATACAAAGGTTGTTGTGTCACTAGGCTAGAGATGACGTCACCTTTCTTCTAGGGTTAGTATGGTAGACAAAGAGGTCAATGTTTTGTTATTTAGCCAATGAAAACTACCAATACATCAATGTCTATCATGGGATCACCTAGCCACAGTATTTTCTATCAACGAAAAGCTTAATTAAGGCATGACGTCATCATCAATTTGAGGGTTAGTATACGTTAGGGTTAGTTAGGGTTTCAAATTTATGAGTTTTGAAAGATTATTTTTGGCACAACAAGCTCAACGTTGGAGAGATAAACCAGTGCCTTAGGGTATTATGGAGTCAAAAGCAAGGGAAAAGTCATGGGAGGATCTAAATCTAAAGACTAGAGAGTTAGGTTCTATGGTGCTACAATGGCAGGGCCCTAGAATCAAAACCCTAAGGGGAGGAGGCTCATTCCGATGTTGCTTAAGAAAGGCCTCATGCTCCTCCCTCTTTCTTTAAATATTCTTGGCAAAATGGCTAGCTTTAAAACACAAATCTAAGGGTGAAAAGTGTTGCAAGAGCAAGGCCCTTCAAACCCTAAAAGTCAAAACCCTAGGTGTAGAATCAACTAGGCCTAGGACGTCTTCTTCTTTCAATTTATGTTCAAATGCTAACTCAGAAAAAGGGTGATTAGTGTAGCAACGGCTAGGCTATATCCTCCTTAATCCATGGCTAAAACAAGTTTCTCAATCATGGAGACATATAGCAAGGACCTACTTGTGTGCTTGCTACCTAGGGTTTCAAGATTAAGCAATATAATAGCAATGTAACAATAAATGCAAGAGATTTAACCTACAACCATTCATTCAAGAAGTTTTGCATGAAAAATACACTTACAAATCATGAAGAATCCTCATCAAACCCTAGTTGTAAACCTTCCAATGAGAGAAACACCATAAAAATGCCAAGAACAATCCTCCACAAGAGTTGTGCCTCACTTCCAAGAGCCAATATACCAAGACAAAAGACAAAAGTGTGTCTCTCGCAAGAGAGTGAGTTATGTTATGTTGAAAATGAGAGGCAACGTCCTCTATTTATTTCATCCAAATGACCTTTAATTTTAAAATTAGGTCAATAAAACAACCGACAAGGTTGACTTTTAATTTTACACTGTTTTTACATTAAATGCTAAGAAATGTCATAATATGAGCTAAAAAAGGAGACGCCAGGCCCTTCTGAGGGAGACGTTGGCCATTTTTGGGCAAGCTCAGCATCTAGGAAGCTAGACGTTGGCCCTTCTAGGGCTCCTCCAAGCTGCCACATGTGCCAAATGATCCCATCACACTGCCACATGCTCCAGACAATGTTCAGTTGCCTCAGGTGATGTCCTGTCCATCAAAAGCAATCGTCCCATCTGCAGTGGGTGATCCCCCCTAGGCCGGGCTCTGCCAAAGTATCCTGGGTGGAACATCCTTCTGTCTTCTTGTGCAAAGGCTCATCATAACATCGTCCTCTCTCTGCCATCCCAACAACCATCTGATGCGCTCTTCAGCCCCATGGAGGTCCGAGCTAATCATATCCCCATGTGTACTGGTCCACTGGTACCTGTCCATCAGGCATGGTCCTGCACATCAAAAACTACGCCCTCCATGGGCTCATCAGTCCTAGAGATCATAGCAATGTCAATCATATTTCATCATTAAATTTATCAAATACATGCATGAAATCCATAACATATCATCTAAGAGCTGAAAGAAATTACACACATCTACTATACAAAGTCGAAGAAACCAACAGAACAACCTATTGGGATAACACCCACAAGAAAAGGAAAGTTTCCTTAGAGGATCATTCAAGCCATGTTCATGAGGTGATGTTGTCTAGGGATGTCCAATCATAGTAAGACCAGGGGCAGGTGTTGTCTGTGGGTGCCTTTGTAGGAGGCGAGTTGTACCTGTCATGGATGCACTTTTTCCAGGCCCCTTTATTGCCTTTATTTTTCATTTACTGATTTTCTTTTCACTTCAAGGCCTGACCAGAGGACACTGCCTTGGCATGGTGACCAGATCTGATAGTGTTACCCATTGGTATCTTCACAGAAATGATAAGGATAGCTCCTGATGAGACCCCCTTTCCCTTGGCCATGCAACCAAAGGTCACTACCTTGGCGTGGTGACCAGATAATGGCAATGTCATACTGCTAGATACTTATGATCATAATGGGTCGGTTCGTGATGAGACCTCCCATCCTCTTAGTTAGGTCTTATTTTATTATTTTTCTTAGGGTCCCTTTAGTTTCTTATCGAGAAGCCCTTTTACTGCCTTCTTAGGGATCCCTAGGTGAAGCATCTCTAGGTTTTATTTCCTATGGATTTTATCTTTTACCAGCTACTTTTACCCCCTGGGCCTTTAACCCCTTCTTCCCACAGGACAAAGTGTAACACCCAAAAGGTCATCCTAATGGCCGGACTAGGGGAATGGGATGGATGAGTGGGAGATAAGATGTAAAATGATAGAATGGTGGGAGCGGACAATGGCTCTGCAAATCCCCCTTGGTGGCTAACCAAAACCCATGAATACAAGCTTGCTAAGTCACCCCATTAATCACCCCAACAATGGTCAAGTGGATTAGTGTAAGATCCAAGCAGTTATCAGAAATTAAAGGAACCTAATGCATATATAAGAAGGTTATAACGATCAAACATGATACATATCATGGACCAATTACCTCATGGAGCAAGAGTCCTCTCTGATGCAATTCCAAGCCAATGGTGATGGAAGCTGTTGCTACTAACAGGACAATTCTGGCGAAGAAGAAGAAGGATGGGCCCTCCAGGGCCATGCTCAGGTCAATCCTGCTCTCGGTACTCCATGTTTAGGACCTGTGGGCCTCGAGACATGATCTCCTAGTTATCCCTAGATATCGGGGATAACATCTGGCTCCAACTCGGGGACATGTTCTCACCGTAGAGTGCATGAGAACCTCAACAATATCTGGCATAAACCTGCAGACCTACTTGACAAGAAAGCATCAACGACAAAAGGTGGGGTGGTATTGCCACCCCGCAAAATATAACATGTATATAAAGTAATCATAAATGCAAAAAAAAAGAGTGAAACACTTACCTGTACTTACCTGTTGACTGCATGTTGGTGTAGTCAAACAACCAATGAAGCCAACCCAACAACGTTCCTTGATACCTGCCTTTGTGCTTCATCTTAAACCAAAACAGTTATAAATCAAGCACAAAAATGTCATGAGTTAGAATATATATCACATCATCAGGAAAGTCATAATCTAACTCATGGAGGCGGGTGGGAGGGAGAAAATCTTGCCAAGTCCATCTCTAAGAAAAGTACTCAATCCTATCCAGGAAAGGGTCATGAAAAATACAAGGTTCAGAAAACTGACTCAAATGGCCTGTAAACTGGTTACCTAGGGCATCCTCATGCTCCAAAGTCAAGGAAGGAAACGACAGAGATTTAGCAGACGACTTTCAAACTATTAAGGGAAAGTTGAAAAACTGATTGGAACTAGCATTACCCAACCAACCCTTGGAGTCTAGGGTTTGCCCAGGAGGAAACTCAACATAAAAAAGGTACTTCGAAACTACACCTTTAATGGAAAAGCATGGCAAAGTAATAATAGGTGGTTGGGGTGAAAAGTCATGAGAAACCTTCTTTAGGAAAACAATGTCCTTACTTGTATTAAAATATGAGCACAGTGGTGGTTGGCAATCATCTTCATAAAAAGAGTCAAAATGCTCATAAGGGTACTCATCAAAAATCACAAGGTAAGATTGAAAATCATCAAAAGAATGAAGTACTAGGTCATCCTTGGTTTTTTGAAAGGTACAAGTGAAAACCTCATCTCCTTGTTTCCATTGATCGGAAGTAATCTGTTATGACAATTGCAAGAGAAGCAACTGGAAATGATTGTCAGTCTCATAGATGGGATCTAGGTCATAACCAACTATATCCCACCTACGTCTCCCAACACATATGAACTCATCAATGTTATCAACAGTGTCACTATCTGTGTCATAGCATGTAGGGTTTGAAACACTTGAACATTCATCCTCCTCCTCCTTTTCATCACAAGGTAAAGCTTCATCAAAAACTAGGAGAGGAGGGTAACTTACTGTTTCTTGTTGCGTAGGAACTTCGAGGAGCTCAATGTTTTCAGCATGTGTCATTGTTTCATCCTCATGGATTGCTTCTTTATCTTTGATTGGACAACAAGGGCCATCAACTTCGTTCAAAGCTTTCTTTTCTTCTTCATTTTCTGAATTAAGGAACACGATGTCATTGGCATCTTGAAGTGGAAAGCGACTAACCTCATCTTCACTTTGTTGTACAGGAGAAACAGGTTCTTGGATGACTTCATCAACAGGAGGAGCACAGGTGGATACTTCATCATCTTGCTTAGGTTCTTGCTCCTTAATCACATCCTCATTCTGTTGGTCGAAAACTTGTTCCCTTCTCTCCTGTGGATCTTCAACAAAGGTTTCAAGGGAAACTAGTTTTATCAAGATGAGAGTGTCCATGGCATTGGTCCTGGTCAAGAAAAGGCTCTTTTCAATTTGAATGGCCATGTTGTGAGCTTCTTCAAGTGTTTTTGGATTCTTCTTATTTAGAAGGAAGCTCAAATGTCTTTCAAGTCCATTAATATAGAGGTAAATGAGGTAATTGTCTTCAGGACGATGGCTTTGTGGAATTTGGTAAAGAAACTTTTGGAACCTAGCCCCAAAAGCTCTGACAATCTCAGACTCTATCTGTTTTATGCCTTCAAGCTCTTTCAACAATGATTGTATATCTTCTATTTTCATGGTCCACTTTGCAAGGAAAACTTCTTCAAAAAGGTCCATAGAAGTGATGCTGGCAGCTGGAAGGTTATCATACCATCTTCTGGCCCCTCCATGCAGGGAGGCAGAGAAGAGTTTCATCACCAAGTCTTCAGCCTCGTCATTGATAGGGAAGTATTGAAAGAAATCCCAAAATATTCTCATGTGAGACTCGAGGCACTCTCCATTGATGCTAGCAAATCGAGGGAGAAAATCCTTATAGAGAGGAGGCATTTTTCTGGGATATCCTGGGATTTTACTCATATCCAAAGGTTTGTAGTTTCCTGGATCCCATTGTGAAGTCATAGTTGGCTTCATCATTAGTGGATTCGCCAGATAGTTTTCTTGAAACTACCAAAGAATAGGGGGAAAAAGTCTTAGTGGAGTTGCCAAGTAAGCTTGTAAGAATAAGGCATCTAGAGGCAAGGCTTACCAAAGGTTTTGTCGTTGAGGAAGATTGACTCTGTGTTCCTCGGCAACGGCGCAAAATGTTATCACTCAGTTTGTAATTTAGGTCAAGTAGCTGAAAGGTAAGGGTCAAACTGGCGTAACAGGAGCTTCCCCACCCACTTTCACCTCAATGGGGGGCTCTTTCTATTTAGGGTGGCTAAACCCAAGGGAGACATCCCTAGCAATCTGGGGTTTGAAAGGTAAAGGCTTAAGGATTAAGGAAAGTTTTCCCTTTCACAGATTATCTCCAAGAAGATAGTCAAAATGAAGATATACCACAGAAGAGGCACCTGTTTGTGAGATAAGGCAACAATAAAACTAATACATGCAGTAGTGGTTAGTACTTCATAGATTAATGACTATCTTTATTTCAATGTATATGAACATAAATAGCAGTAAATATTGATGAAGTCAATGTTTGCAATGATGGAAATGGCATATAATATCACTTGTCAATAAAGACTGAACAATATAGCATCCAATGGAAATAATCAACCCTTGAATTAACTCAAATACATTAAATATCATTAACTTGCTCATATACAAAGGTTGTTGCGTCACTAGGCTAGAGATGACGTCAGCTTTCTTCTAGGGTTAGTATGGTAGACAAAGAGGTCTGTTGGATTACTGAGAGGGGGGGTGAATCAGTAATAACGTAATTAAAATCCTTTTTCTTCAAATGTTATATCAATGTAGAATTATTATCCAATAATGACCAGTAATAAATAAACAATCACACACATGCATAGTACACTAGTGTTTTACGTGGAAACCCAAATCGGGAGAAAACCATGGAATGATTTTTCTTATATGTCTTGAAGAATTACATTCATTGGAAGCACCAACTTCCTTTGTTTTCCAACTGCAACTAGAAGGAGGTTCCAACCTCCTAGTTTCTCAGGCTACAACCTGAGGGAAGCTCCAACTCCCCAAATCTTTGGCTACAACCAGAAGGAGGCTACTGTTGGGACTCAGAAATGTCCTATTTTCATCCACCTTTCCCTTCACTATTCCTTACATTTCATCGCCCTATTAAACCTTCGTCATACCATTTTCATAAATACATTTGGGTTTCACATTATTATTTTCCACTTTATTCATT
>ML782828.1:373051-398385 GCA_009831015.1 Picea engelmannii
CTCTTTTTCTTGTCGAGTTACATTGAGATTATTGTTACTTGAAGAACTAGTACTTGCAATAGAACCATTACCTTGATAACCCATGGCTATGATCTTTGTTTCATCACCCGAATCAAAACCTAAATCATGTTGTATGGTTGCAGTTGTCTTTGACTTCCCTTTGTTGCCAAAATTTTTGGGTCTTCTTTGAGGATGAAGTTTCCAACAATGGTCTTCATCATGGCCATCTTTTGAACAATGTTTGCATGTGAATTTTTCTCCCTCTTTCTTAACAACAGCATTCTTTTTTCCATTGCCCTTGAACTTTCTCTTTCCTTTGTGTCCATGGCTGAAAGGTTTCTTGTTACCCTCATGAGCTTCATTCCTTCCTCTTGCTTCCAAATGAGTGGCCTGAACACAAACTTCATCTAGATTTGAAGTATTAAACATGAGTATAGTATGTCTCAAATAACTATGTAAAGCTCCAATGTATTTGAGTAAAGTTTCTTGAGAAGACAAATCTACTCCCAAAACCAAAGCTCTTCTCCTAAATTCTTGAGTAAAGCTTTGCACATTCTATCCTTTAGATTGTCTAAAATTTTGCCAATCCATAGTAGCCTTTTCCATATATGCCAATGGGTAAAATTGTCTTTTAATTGCAACAATAAAATCATTCCAAGAGGTTAAAATTTTACCATGTTTCTTCATGTCCTCCTGAGCCTTGGATTCCCACCAAATGAGTGTTGCACTATCCAATCTTAAAGAAACAAGCTGAATCTTAGTTTCATCATCTTGATTTTTTTGTATCGTACAATACACCTCAATCTAACAAATCCAATTATCTAATTTCTCAGCATTTACTTCTCCATTGTACATTGGCAATTCGAATTTAATATCACGTTTTAAAGAAGGAATTTGTGAAGGAGTTTTACCATGTCCTTTTGGAGAATTCGAAAGAGGTCTTGAATTGGTAGAAGAAGAAGAAGAAGAAGAAGATGGAGGTGAGGGTGGTGGAGAATCACCATTCCCTCCATTTCCATTTGTAGTTTTATCACCACTGTCTCCCTTGTGATTTGAAGGGTTGGAGCCTTCACCTTGTGACCTTGTATTCATTTCCATCAAGATTTTCATCATCTCTCTCATTTCCATGAAAGCCTTTCTGAGATCTTCATCTTCTGTAGGAACAAGTTCATGACTCTCTTCATGAGCCATTCTTGGTGAATGCCTCCTTGAAACTTGCGGTGATGATATAAGCTTCCTCCTTGAAGGATGAGAACTTGGCTCTACAATTTGACCTTCTCCTCTTGTGAGTTTCAACCTTGTGAGCATCAGAAAACAAACACTTGCAAATAATCAAGTTTTCAAAAACCTATGCTCTGATACCAACTTGATCTAAAAATGAAGAAGAGTTGTATTCTTGAAAATATTTGCAAGTTAAATTTTATGTGTTAAAATGAAAACGGATCAATTTGCAACACAAATTTTATGAAAATTACTCATCAAAAATGCATATAAATAGCAGCAATAACAATGAACAGAAAACACATAACACAACAAATGATAAAGGAGTTCACCCCTCTCTTGGGCTACATCTCCTGGTCCATCTTCTAATGGATCATTTGTATTATTTTCTCAAAGTGCTCAAAAATGTTTTTTACAATGCTCAAAATGCCAAATAGACTACTCCAATGGCTTCAGAACATCCAAAAACCCCTAGCTAGGCTTTTTCGGCACCTCGTTTGGCCAAAAATTGAAGAAGATAGGCTTCCTGGAAGTCCCCCTTCAAACTTGTTGTCTCTACATCTACAAAACGCACCCTTGTTGGCTCAACCTAGCCCACATGCATATTTAAGCGTAAAAACGTAGCACCGGACACAACCACGTGAACTGTGCAAACTATAGGATGGTTACGGGTGCACCTAGAACCTAACCGTCAAGGGCAAGGTCGTATGACCCATATGACCGCGCGCAAGTGCAAACATAGGCCCCCATTTCCACAAGCCAATAGTTAAAGGAAAAGTGGTGGGTCGTTTGTATAACCATTGAAACCAAATCAAAACGCAACCGTGCGCATGCCAAACAATATAGCAATGGGTCATATGTTAATGCAATATGCGACCAAGGGCTAGGGCTAAGCCCCAGCCTGGTCGCGCCCCAACTATCCACATATGCAAACATATATAAATAAATTTCCATATATATAAAAAGGACCAACCAATGGCACACCGATTGGTGGCCCTTCACAAGTCTCTCCCCCCTGCCCGGAGGTCGCGGGGTCGACTCCGGCCAACAACATAATTTTAAACCAATGTATATATGACACGTGACAGCCATTAACTGGGCCACATGTTGCCATCTTGTTCACTGCAAACATGCCATGTCACATGCCAACTGTCCACACAATTGTCTACCATGTGTTGTACGGACTACCATGTCAGCAGCCGTATGGACTGTACGGACTGTATAGTCAGCATCCCTTTTTTTGCCTGTTTGTCATTTTGAATAGAACGTGATATCTCTCGCTCCTGACGTCTGTTTGAACCCAAACGAGTTATGTTGGGTTCATAACGATGAGGCCTATGCTATCTTTCAATTTGAAGTGATTCTGAGCACTTTGAATTTTTGAGCAAAATTTGATCCCCTGGATCACGTTTAGACAATGTACATGCAGATGCATAAGATAGATTCTACGGTTGATTTTGAATGGAAATCCCTGGTCGCATCCAAGCCTAAAGGATTCATTACATATGAAACTCATCAATTCATAGTTGAAGCCTCACTCCTTGCCTGGAAGAAGCAAGATAAAATTGTGGGCTTTCAAGAAGTTAGGAAGCGGGCATTAGAGTTGGTCCCAGAGTTGGGCCCTTCATTTGAAGTGGTGGAAAAGGAAAGATTGCAAGTAGAAGATAAAACCAAATCGGAGACAAAGGATAAAGGAAAGCAAAAGGCACTCCCAGAAGCCACGGAAGAGCCAAGGACTTGACTCAAGGGTGAGTCAAGGATTGTGGCCAGAGCCTGTTCGACCCTTTGTTTTTGGTTAGAAGTTGCGCAAGGAAAACTACAGTCCCAATTTTGGTCAAACACAAGTTTCCCAAGCCACAAAGAAGATGGATAGTGGAGAAAGGAAAGAAAAAGAAAATGGTTGCAAAGAAAGACAGTGCAACACCAGCAAAGCAAAAGAAGTTACAACAGAACAAGAACAAGAAAGCATGCAAAGTCTACATCTAGAAGATCCCATTCAACTTATATATATAATATGTATATGATTGTAAAGGGTTAGATGGGTTAGTGGATCTAGATGGTGTAGAGGGCATAGACAGAGTATCATTCTACTCCATGTAGGTTCTAAGATTGTAATTTGTATCCATCTTGCAAAAGGGTAGATAGAGATTTGAGGCATGAGTCCAGAGCCAAAAGATTGTAACAAAGTAATGACTTGTATTTGTGAGATTGTATCTGATAAGCTCTTTTGATAATATATATGGAGGGACCTTAAATTTTGAAATATTTTGTGTAATTCTTTGTTTATGGTTATGAATTGTCTCTGTACTTTACTTCTTTATGTCTGATAAGATCAATATGTTATCTCTGTATGCAAATGTTGTCACAACTTCGTTGTCTCTATTAATATTTATGCATGAGTTCAAATATGTTCTTTGATTATTTCATCTTTCACAAGGTTATGGTGAATTTTGAAGATTCTGGAAACCTGTCTAAGTATTCTCCTTGCCCTTCCCTGTCTTCTTTTCTTGGTTGTTCTTCAGGTGAGACTTCTTCTCTCCGAAGAAGATGAAAATGTCAGCACTCTAGACTACTCGGTACCTTTTGTTGGTAACCTGAGAAGGACCCTGGTCTGATCAATTTTGCGCCAACGGAGACTATTTAAAGCGCCATGAGAAGGTATGTTCACATAAGTTTATATTTCATCAAATGTGTAATTGTTTTGCACTAGTAAGTTAAATGTTTGGCTCTACTTTGTCTAGTATTCAATATGTTTTAGTGATTATTTGCTCTGCCTCTGCATGGTGAATGCTTTCCCTTTCCATTTTGCTCAAAGAAGCAAGAGTTTTGTTGGGAGATAATTAAATTTTTGGGTTCAAGTTTTGAAGTTCTCAGTTTTGATAAATGGAAATACCCACGATACCCGAGTTTGAACTTATTGTTTGTGAGATGGGTATTTTTTTATTTCACTCGAAAGTTAGAATCCATTAGAACAATGAAAATTTTAGTGATTAATGATCTTGGTAGTTGTCCACAAAATCCTCTCTCAATCTCGAACCATTTCTCCATAACATTGATAGTCAAGTTTTGAATTCACCAGTCTCCATTGAATAGTTTTTCAAAAGCTTTGAGTCTTTACTCGATCCTCAACCATTTGATATTGATACATGATGATGGGTCCAAAGTTTTAGGTAGCTATATATTCCCTAGTCAAAGCGTGAAGTTGAGTTCGAATCCTAGTTTATTTTCATCCCAATGACTTGAATCAGTCGGATTGCCAAAAATCACGATAAACCCAATTTTGAAGGATTTAGTCGTACTTTTTGGATCTCGTTGAATGATGAAGCGATTATGTATGAATATATTATTATCTGAACCGAGGATATTTATTCGCTGGATGATTCAAATTATAGCATAGTCTTATAAGAACCTTATATAAGTATGAGCTTGACTTTGGGCTCTTATTGCATTATTGACAATGGTTTCTTATGTGAAAATATGCAAACAAATTTATATTGGGTCTTCATGAAGATTTAATACTGAGAACTTCAAGTTATTGGTTGTTTGATTACTTTGATGGATTCAACTTAATTTGAACTGATAATAAAGTTCAATTGTTGAGTTACATTGTTTCAAACTAAGAACATATAACAAACTTACATACAAGTTTATGGTAGATTATCGAATTTGAAACTTTGTATAACCAATGATCTCAATTGTCTTTATTGATGGCTATGCATACAGAGCTGATGCTTAATGTAAATTTCTATTGTTAAGACAAGTTCTTAAAACTATATAGATATAAGTAAGACTCCCAGTTTAAACAAACTGGTATTTATTTGTTTAGAAAGAGTAATGAAGGATTCTACAATATTCCAGATATAAAATAGTATGCAAAACAGAAAATATTGAGGAAGCAACAACATAACAACAATGATATATCCAGAAAAATATCAGAATAAAACCAGAATAACACCAGAAATATCACCTTTATTAATGATAGCAATGTTCACTTGACTCTTTGAGTGGGAAACCTCCAACAGAGAAGAGCTCTATTACAATAATATCCAAGGCAAGAATATCCAATGCCTTCTACTCTTATTTATATTAATTCTATTTTCTAAGGAAACTTCTAGAGGAAGATCTTTCTATAAGAAGAAGCTTCTATTAGGTCTTCTTACATTGAATTATTCTCCTTTATTTATTAGGCCTTATTAACTAATGTTGGACTTTATTACATAGAAAACATATCCTACTAACTAGTGATCCATGGAGAGGGGTTAGGATCAGATCCTAACATGCCCTCCCCCTTTAAAAGCAGTCTTGTCCTCAAGGCTACAGGTGCGGAAACTGCTGGAGTATAGTTGTTGGTTCCCAAGTCTCATCCTCTGGTGATGTTTCCTTCCACTGAATCAACACTTCTTTGATAGTTCTACCACGTAGCTAATGTTCACAACAACTGAGGACTATGTCTGGTCGAAGCCAAAGGAAACCTTCTGCATCTAATTCTGGAAGGATGGTTTGGACCTTGAAATTCGGTCCCAATACTTTATTTAGAAAATAAACATGGAACATCGGATGGATTTTGGAAGTAGCTAGAAGAGGTAATTTGTAGGCCACTGAACCAATACGCTTGATGATCTAGTAGGGCCCATAAAATTTCGGTGCCAACTTGTGATGTCCCTGGTCTTTGAGAGATGTTTGCTTGTAAGGTTAAGCCTAAGAATCACCTGATTTACTTCCTGAAAAACCCTTTCTTAAATATGTTGGTCTTCCTGTTGCTTCATGAGATTTTGAGCCATGTGGAGGTTATCCTTCAAATCTGAGAGGGTGGTTGTGCGACCTTGCAACATTGTATCAATGGATTGGACCTTTGAGGTGCCTGGAAGATACCTAGTGACTGTAGGTGGGAGTTGGCCATACACGGCTTTATATGGGGTCATTTTAGTGGTTGTATGATAGGAAGTATTGTACCACCATTCTACCAAGGGAATCCATTGTACCCACTGGTGTTGTTTTTCCGAAGAAAAACACCACAAGTTGGTTTCCAAACATTTTTTGACCACTTCTATTTGGCCATCCGAATGGGGATGATAGGTTGTGCTCATGTTCAGTTGGATGCCCTATAATTTAAACATATCTATACAAAATATTCTTGTGAAAGTGGGGTCACGATCATATACAATAGAGGTGGGCATGTTATGCAACTTGAAAATATGATCAAGGAAAAAAATTTCTACTAGTGCTAGTGTGAAAGGGTGGGGTAAGGCACAAAAATGAGCATACTTATAGAGGTGATCAACCACCACCATGATGACTGACTTGTTCCCAGCTTTAAGAAGGCCCACTATAAAATCCATGGAGATATATGTCCATATAGAAGCTGGAATAGGTAGGGGTTGTAGAGTGCTTGGAGACTTAATAGTTTCACCTTTATTATGTTGGCACACCTCACATTCTGTGACAAAGTGAAGGATAACCTTCTTCATGCCTCCCCAAAAGAAAGAACGACGAGAATGAGAATATGTCTTTTGGAATCCTGAGTGACCCACAATATCTGATGAGTGCAATTAATTTAAGAGTCGAGGCTTGAATGCTAAAGAGGGTGAGAGAACTAGGTGATCCTTATATATGAGAATATTGTCCTACCAAGTATAGCCGATGGGAGGATTAGGGTCCTCTTGAAATCGTTGAATTAACTTGGAGAGAGTCAGGTGTGTTAGCCACTCTTGGTGTAATTATTCATTCCAATCAGGGACCGATGACGATAAGGAAAAGATGGATCCATATTCCTCGTGTTGGCGTGATAATGCATAGGCTACTATATTATATTTTCCCTTTTATATAGAATTTCATAATCATAACCCAACATTTTGGTCAATCACTTATTATTTTCTTGGGAGGATAGTCGTTGCTCTAGAAAATATTTCAGACTATGGTGATCGCTTTTTATATGAAAACGATGCCCCAAGAGATATGGCTTCCATGTGTGCATTGCATGGAGAATGGCCATCATTTTTTTTCATACTTGGATCGGCCCGGATTGCGTCCACTCAACGCTTGGCTAGTAAAGGCCAAAGGCCTACCATCTTGTGTGAGAATTGTGCCTATACTAGTGCCATAAGCATCTAATTCCACCACAAAGGTTTTGTTGAAGTCAGACGCTGCTAGGACAGGAGTAGTGCACATGGACCTCTTTAATTCTATGAAGGATTGCTCAGGGACAGGTGTCTAATGAAATGCATTCTTATTAAGAAGGTCGGTCAATGGCTTGGCGATTTTTCCATAATGGTGGACAAATTTCCTGTAATATCCTGTGAAACCAATAAAACCCCTTAGGCACTTTAAGGTCTTGGGTCGCGGCCATTCCTGCATAACTTGTATATTTTTGGGGTCCACTTTTACCCCTTCACTACTGAAAATGTGTTCCAAGTATTCCACTTCACTGGCTCCAAATGAACATTTGGTCTTTTTGACAAACAATTGGTTTTCCTACAGCAAGTGAAGGACTTTGTCCATATGAAGAAGGTGGTTATCCCAAGCGCGGTTGTAAATGAGAATGTCATCAAAGAAAACCAAGACAAACTTTCGAATGTAAGGTTTCAATACTTTGTTCACGAGACTTTGGAAGGTGGATGGGGCATTGCAAAGGCTAAAAGTCATGACCATGAATTCATAATTTCCTTTGCATTCTGAAAGAAGTCTTCAGAATATTTTCCTCTTTCGTGCAGATCTGGTGATAGCCTAAGCGAATATCTAATTTGGTGAAGACACATGAACATTGGAGTTCACCCAACAGATCATCAATGAAAAGAATTGGAAACTTATCTTTGATGGTGAGTTTATTCAAGGCAAAAAAGTAGGGCACATGCGCCAAGTACCTTATTTATTTAAGACCATCACCAATGGTGAAGAATATGCATTGGTACTGGGGTGAATTACCCCCACCTCCAGTAACTCCTGTACCATATTTTCTATTTCATTTTTATGAGAAAATGGATATCTGTAGGGATGTACACTGGGGGGTTGACTACCCAGAAGGAGAGGGATGTTATGATCATGTGCACCCCTGGAGGGAGGTAAGGTTGTTGGAAGCTCAAAGACCTTGGGGCACTTGTCCAATATGAATTGCAGGCTGGGAAGAACTACCTGAGAGGCTTGTTTAGTGACCTAGATGGCATTAAATTAAGAAATCACACCATGGTGGCCTTTCTTAAATAGTTTTTCCATCCCGTGAGAGATGATAATTTCAAGAGAGCTCGCTTGGAGACCGCGGAGGGTATAGGAGTGAGAATCTTGGGTGAAGCTCATATATAATTCTTGATAGTCCATTGTGATTGGCCCCAAAGTGTAATCCATTCCACGCCTAATACAATATCACAACCACCCATGGAAATAGAGAACATGTGGCTTTTCATAGTATAATCACCCATTTGGAGTTTGACATTCTCACAACGGCCCCCACACTTCATAGTACCACCATTAGCGATGAGGATCTGAAAAATTTGAAACAGGACGAACAAAGCAATGGATCTCATTATCAAGCCTGTGATGAATAAAGTTATGGGTGCTACCACTATCAATAAACACCACCACCGGCCGATGTTTGATGTATCCCTTGAGTTTCAATGTCTGTGTGGCTTAAATACCTGAGAGTGGATGAAGTGATATGATGGGTTCCTCTAGTGCCATAGATGTTACAACAGGAGCTTCAATGTGATCACTTGGTGGAGCTTCATCTGATTCAGGATCCTCATTTGATGGGATGTCATCAGAAGGAGATGAAGCAGATGCATCAATTTGGAAGAACTTTTCCTCGTGACATTTATGCCCTCGTGAATACTTTTCATCACAATAGTAGCAAAGTCCTTGCTTGCAACATTCTACCATTTCAGCTGGAGATACTTTTTGGACCTTCAATGTTTGTGTCGAAGCTGGGGGATACCTGGTGCGAGGACGACTAAGAAATGGAGCCTCATGGGTGGGGCCTGAAGGATGGTCTTTGCTTCTTGTGCTAATTGACATGCCTAGAAACAAGTAGTAGGATGATGCATGCTTACATGAGCCCAGATGGCTTCTTTTAAGCCGTTGATAAAACATTCAAGGTAAAATGCATCAGATAAGCCCTTAGTTCAGATAGCCAACTGTTCAAATGTCATGATGAAATATGTGACTGATCCTGTTTGGCGCAACTTGGTGTGTCTACCCAAGAAATATGATTCCCTATCAAAACAGGAACAAACTACTTTAGTGAACATGTTCCAAGTGGGATTTCCTTGATAACATTTCTTATGCCACTGCCACCACTGCCATATTTCTTGATCTAGGTACAAAACCCCTACATAGATTTTGGTCTCATCATCCCAAATATTATGGAGGGAGAAGTATTGTTCAATTTGAGAGACCCACCCTGCGGGGTTGGATCCATCAAATTTATGCATGTCAAATTTTGGCACCTTATTCCAAGAGTGTGGAGAACCCCAAGGGGAGTGGGAAGAATGAGTATGTTCATAATGGGAATGTTGAGGGTCCTATGTATTGGTCTCTATCTGGTTTCCTTTCATGAAGGTCATCATGGTGTCTCGAAGGGCTGCTTGGATTGTTGCAGGGATGGAGTCAAGGATTATTGTTTGTATGGTATTTTGGATGGATTCCACTCACGATTCTAAGTTTGATAGTCGAGTTTCATTGTCTTCTTGGGTATGAGCTCGTGTGGTTGGCATAGCAGCATCTTATGATGTGGTGGGACAGAAATCGGGACCACAAAAAGTGAGATGTACTAGGGTGACCAGGACAAAGAGAGGAATCCAAGGGGATAGGTGTTAAATAAGGGTGTCTTGGAAAGGGGTGGGACCACGAAGAAAAAAAGTATTAAAAGTGAAGGGTACCACTGCGATCAAAATGAAGAGAGGAATGCAATGTAATAGGTTACAAATAAGGGTGTTGACAGGCCCCATTTTTTTTTATTTTATATTTTTAACTCCTGCGGAGTTATACTCCGAGCTAAATAATAATGTAGTGACGCAATGGCCAAATTATTAACAAAAAGAAATGTGTAGGAATTCTGCAACCAAAATGCAGGGGACATAGTTGTAGGACAATAGATCTTGTCGGTTTTGTTGATTTTTCCACCCCAAGGGTTAGGGTATTCAAGGGTTCTACATACATGGGTTTTCCTTGTGCTATAGCTCTCTAATATACGTGTGGGGTCCAATAGTAGTACTCGGCCCAATATCTCAGGGAACCAACTAAGGAGGCTAGATTGTACCCTTAGTCATAGTACTCAACTACCCAGGTAGTAGAGAGTATCTTCCCAAGTGTTGTTCTCGGTGACATTATAGCAGTCAAGTGGTCGATCAATTTATCTACGAAGGGCTTCAGGATGTCTAGGCCGATCTGTATATAGGTTTTGTCTGATGCACTACCACTCAAAAGGGTACCAACAGGGGTTACAATGGTTGCCAACAGATGTGCACTTAAGAACCACTTGTATTTCCTGCATGTATGACTCCCCGACTGCAGGTTTATGTGTGTAATGACATATCTTTGTAGCTTAAAGACATTGGAATACATCTCTACCCTGGAAAAAAAAATTACCCCACAAGTTTTTCCCTGGAAAGAGCTCTGATACCACTTGCAATATTCTAGATATAAAATAGTATGCAGAACAAAAAATATTGAGCAAGCAATAGAAGAACAACAATGATATATCCAGAACAATATCAGAATAACACCAGAATAACACTAGAAAGAGAACCTTTATTAATGATAGCAATGTTCACTTGCCTCTTTGAGGGGGCAACCTCCAACAAAGCAGAGTTGTATTACAATAATATCCAAGACAAGAATATTATATGCCTTCTACTCTTATTTATACTAATTATATCTTCTAAGAAAACTTCTAGAGGAAGATATTTCTAGATGCTAAAGCTTCTATTAGGTCTTCTTACATTGACTTGTTCTCCTTTATTTATTAGGCCTTATTAACTAATGCCAACCTTTGTTACATAGAAAACATATCCTACTAACTAGTGACCCATGTAGAGGGGTTAGGATCGGATCCTAACATATTCAAATAAATACATTGTTTTGAATGCATACTTGGTAGAGTATTCATTTATGTATATTGTTCAAGGTTGAATTATGAACTTTGTTTATGAGTGCTCATAATTTATTCAAAGCATAAGGCTATGAAGACTGTTGTTTATATACGGGACTAATTCCCTTCACATTCTCACTTTCCATACATTATTCATAAATTCCTAATATAATTTTTCCCTTTCAATCCACTTTTCTTCCCCCTGATATATAAATGAATCTAAAAACAAAGGTGGTTGATTGACAATATGTTGAATGAGAAAATGAACAAAAGTGCATGGATGTAGTGCCACATTTTATCTTACTACTTTTTCAAAACCAAACTTATTCTTTGAGGGAGTTTTCTGGCAAACGACTCTTTTAATAAATGCTTGGATGGCATTTAGACTCTATTTCATTTGTTTGTTGATATTTTAAAAATGTAAAAATGGTTTGATTTATAGCATGAGATGTTGATGAATAAATTACATAGACTAGTTATAATTATTTCAGATCCTACTAACAAGTTTCTTGAGTGACATGACACTTAATGATGCGTAGATGGGGGTATCATCAACAAGACTTGGGGACTTCAGATTGAGTCAGGTAGTCATTTTTAATTAATGATTTGGTTTATGTAATTGGATTGATTTGTGTCATTACTGACAAGAAAATGTGTTAGTGGATGGATGCACATGGATCATCCTTGTTGATCTGACTCACAAAGGAGTAACAGGGTTGTATAGAGCCAGACCAATACTATGGGGATATGTGGAACAATGTCCTTGATTCCATATACTAGCATTATCACCGTGGTCGGAGTTGAAAAGTGCGAGGAAATTTTGCTCGAGCGATTACATGATGCCGTGAGGATAGGCTACAAACTCGTTCACTCACGAGGTAAATTGAGGGGCATGCAATAAGGTGGAGGCATTATTCTTCAGCAGCCAGTAGTACCACAATTATGGGCAATGATAGACTTAACATGGTCTCTATAGGTTGCGTCATTTTCCCAATGCTCAAAGTCAAATGTTTGAAGGGCATGACGCATGACACCCTTGGAGTATGCAAGTACGTCCCAAAGGGTGGGGCGTGCATGACACCCTTGACATTCTTATAAAAACTAAGACGACTAAGTAAAAGTAAAAGTGAAATTTATTTAAGGGCGGGGTACAGGTAAAGTTCTTCAGTGATTAACATTTTTTAAAATACTAAATTACAACTATGCCTTAGAAAAAGAGTCAAGATTTATTAAAAGAGTCCAGATGTAAATACTTACTAATATGGTTGAAAGTGAAATTAAAAAGTTAACACATCTATGAAATAAGTTTAAGCCCAAATTGTGCATGTTTTAATTTATAAATTTAATTACTGAGGAAATTCAAATACAAGAGAACTCTAACGAAATGAAAAGTGGAGGAGAAATTTAAGAAACAAGAAAAATTGGACAACATTTAGGAGAAAATCTAAGAGACAAAAAAAGCAGGGAAACATCTAGAGGAAAATCTAAGAGACAAGAAAAGGAGGAGGAAAATTTGAGACAAGAAAAGCAAGGAAACATCTAGGGGGTAATCTAAAAGACAAGAAAAACTGGAAAACATATAGGAGAAAAGTTAGGAGTCCAAAAAAGCTAAAAAATCTTAAATAAAAACTACTAAACATCCAGGAGTAATTTTAGGAAAGTAAGAAAATGGATGAAGCAAATAATTTATTTTATATTTTTAATTGATAATTTCATGAGCATTGGGAGAGTTATAAAGAAAGGTCTTAGGACAATAGAGGGATAATTTTCCCCCTTGTTGGATGGTCATTGTAACGACCCCTTTTGACTTGTGAGTATTCTAATTGTGAGTTGGACCTAGTGTATTATTAGAGGTGGGAACCTCACGCTTGCAAGCAAGCACACCATTGCTAGAGTTTGAGCCGGTTCTGAAGAGCCCTGTTGCGGGTTGGGAGATTTGGGGAAGAAGAGTACCCACTGATGTCGTTAGGTTAAACGGATAATCAACAAGCTTCGGCGAAGAATGATGCTTGACGCAAGGTTGCAACAAGCGATGGAAAGCCTTCGACAATAAAAGTATGTAAAATAATTAAATTTCTGTTGAATAGAATTTATACTGAAATCACAAAACTTCTGTAATTAATTATATTAATGAGATTAAATATAGTGTTGTGTATAGATAAATTACGATTATTGGTTATTTAAATTTCTACTGAAAAGTTTAACTTCAATTATGGTCATGAGACTTTGTAAATGATAATTCTCAATCTGCCCAAATAAATTATAAACCCGAAATCACTCGATCTATGATTATTGCAATTTTTGGTCATGAAATTATGGTTGAAAGTTAATTCCAATGTTGATTTTCGGTCATGAAATTTCGTTTTGAAAGTTAATCTCAATGTTTTCTTATGACTGTCTTTTAGGAGTTGAATATTTAATTTATTGTACTCTAAAATTGGTAAAATGTATTACCTTATTGTTAAACTGCAATAGAATGGAATTTGTCCAGTTGGAACTTCAATTGATCATGTCATTTATTTATTAAATGAGCTTTCGTTATATATATATATATATATATATATATATATTTATATTGAATTGATAATATGTTAAATCTTTTAATGGAAGATTAACAAGTGGTATCTAATATTTTATTATTCCTTATAATTATGTAATGGTTAGGTAAAGTTAAATTACAAAAATTTAAGTGGTTAAAACTGTTAGTAAACAAGTGCAGCAAAGCTGCTTATACTGCTTCCTCGGTGGAATAGGTATATGTCTACTTATGCTAGAGATTGAATGTCATATTTTTATTTTTATTTGTTGAGTGTTATATTTGTATTTGTTTATTGATTAATGAAATTTAAATTAAATAAATTTTTTATTTTTAATAATTTTTTTATAATTTATTAATAATCATTTTAATGAATAAATATGTTATAAAATATAATTTTAGTTCATATAAAAAATAATAATTTTTTATAAACATTCAAATTATATTAATATAAAATATATTTTCTTTAATTTTTTTATAAATACAAAAAACATATCAAATTATATTAATATAAAATATATTTTCTTTAATTTTTTAATAAATACGAAAAACATACCATAAGTGGTCTGCGGCATGTTCAAAGGGTAACATACAATAATGTTATGTTTAAAAAGGAAAAACTATTAAAAATTGCATAACCGGAAGAATCTGACCCCAGAAGACTCAAAAGAAAAATTATTAAATAAATTAGATATTAGAAAAATATCGCTTAATGACATGAAACCCTTAATAACGCTGTAAATTTGTTGTCCAATTAGATATTAGAAAAATAATTTTTTTCTTATATTAAAAAATAATTTTTAAGATTGCAAAGGTTAAACATTACATTTTATACAGATTTTTGAAGTCAAAACAAAATTAATATACAAGTCTATATTTTGTCGGAGGCAAGATTTTGGGCAGATGTCCTCGGAAAAAATAGTCGGAGAACATTAATTTCGTAGAACGTTTAGACTACAACTATTATTATATATTATTATAGACTACAAGTATACATAGAACTTACAATAGTTGTAGGCTAAACGTTCTACGAAATGATGATTTTTTCCAGGGACATTTGCCTGAAATCCGGCGAGAAATTATTAGATTCATAGATTTGAGTGATTATTTTTGTATAATACGAATGTCCCAGGAGTTTTTCAGCATGTTGAATCCATTTATGCATTCAGAAATGGATTTTGAACAACAAAAAATAGTGATTTGTGTAAATTTATATCGTCGGATTCTGGAGAAAAAAAAACATTTTGTAGAACTGCTAGACAACGCCCTTACAATATATTAATTGGGATTGGTTGTATTAATGCATTTGAAACTTAAAGGAGTCTATATTTATGCATGCATTTTATTATGAAATATTCATTCTTGGAATTTTGAAATAGAATGGAATATAAATTTGATGTTCCATTTTCAGAGGAATGCTTTATATTAACTAATTTGATATTATTGTACAATCTTGTGTAAAGTTGACGAAGATCATATCACAACCTTGTGCAATCTTAGATAAGTTGATGTTGATGAACTTATTGGGCATGCTTGCAGATTATATTAATCTATTAAGAAAATACTACTTGGGATTAACTTAGATAGGCATTACAACGGACAACATGACATAACACTACTGAACTGTGTTGGGTATGAAGATTTTAAGCAAGATGTAATCAAGTCGATTAAATTATAATGATGAACATGTATCACTCTTTCCCATCACTTATCGTCACTTTACGCCCAATACAAATCACCTCACCTCCCTAATTTCATTTACAATTCCCATGTTCTAAAGTGATTGTCAATTTGAGGAGGAAAAAGTATTGAACAGTTTGTAGAGGTGAATAAGTACAGAATATATGTTTGGAAATCATGCTTCCCTTTTGTTCCCCCATTAATGCTTCTATACTTGAATGCTAATTGCTTAGAGCCATCTTTTAAATTATTTAAATCCAAGATTATTTGATGATTTAGTTAGCTACGTATTGCATGCACTAATCGGGTCTTTATGATAGGAAAATGTGCTTTTTCAGTAGAGGCATCTATAACAGAGGGAATAGAGACAATAGAGAAAACAAAGGAAGGGGACAAATCATTTTGGCAGAGGAGAAACAAGAGACTCAGATTTTTTATTCACTTCAATGCCAAGTCCGAAGAGTTTAATCAACTCTTGTAGACGGACTTCCTAAACCTTACTAGACAAAGAGAATTCCAACATCCTCCTCCACCTGAGAGACCACCATTTTAGCCTCACACAAGTATTTATGGAATTCCAATCCAACCACATGTATCCATGCAGCCTGCAAACCCAACCAATGATGATTGGAATGATGTTGTTCATTCTCCTCAACCACATTTTAATGGTTGGCCTACTGCTTCTTTACCATTTCCGTCACCACCTCATCCTGAGAAGCATGTCCAGCCTACTATCTCTATGGCCTCACATTCATTTCCAAAGGATTATAAAGTTTTTGAACATGAGATAAGAAAAGGGAAACAACTTGCCATGTCACCTAGTTCTGATTCGTCTAAAGACTCTTCCCATTATGTCACTTCACATCCCTTTTCCACAAAGCTTGAGCCTAAAAATATCACCTTTGGTGATATGCACCCTAAAACATCAGTAAATGAAGGAAAAAACACTGCTAAGGCAGACTTACATACACACAGGTTGGAATCATCTCAAAGTAGGGGACAGAAAAGGACAAATTCTCATAAGAAATATGATTTTTGAATTTATTTTGTGATGACTCTTACATTGGAGTTCATTGTTGGACATATCTTCACTCATATTTTTGAACAACATATATTGATGGTCTATTTTGGCATATTTTAGTTATTTTGGGAGTCACGAGTGTATTGATGACACGTTTACTTATTGAAGTTGTCAGATGTGTATTTATTTTATGAGATGGTATGCATATTAATATTATGGAGATATAAGGAGATGTTGGAAATTAAATGATAAAGTATACGTAGGGGGTCCCCACCTACTAGTTATTATTTATAGTAACCCTTATAATTATTATTTATTAAAATCTCTCCCACCTAATCAAAGTTATTTAATTAATTAACTAAAGGTGGTTGAAAACTAATCAAACTACCTTTTGAAGAATAAAATAACTTGGAGGAGGGAGAAGGATATGAGAGAATAGAGAGGAAAAATCTGATAAGGTTTCCTCTTGCTCTGAAGTGAGATTTCATTCATTTTCCATTCATTTTGAATTACATGAGGGCTAAATTTTCTTTTTGACAACAGAGTTTTATTGAAGGTGGCAATAAGGAGTAAGAAGCATTGATATTTGACATGCTTCCAAAATGTTAATCATTTGTTTTGATAGTCTGTTAATTATAATCTAATTTTTGAATTAGTTTTTCAGTGCTAATTAGAATTACTTTGCAGAGTCAGGATAGTGGTACATTGTGGCTTGTTGATCCAGTATTCTCAGTTTTGGTCTTTTCTTAGAAGATACTAGTGGTCTATGTGTGATGTAACATTCCACCTTAGACTTCTAAGTTTAACTTTGGTCCTTACCCACGTAGGGGTATGAAAAGAAATTTTTTGGCTATAATTTGGAATTGAATTAATAAAATTATTGTTGGTTTTTGGTCTCATATTTGGACTTGATGTGTAATGTTGTCTCAGATTTGCTTTCTTGATTATTTTTCAAATATTTTATAAACTTTAAATATAATCATTTTTCTTATTTTCTTTTGTAAAAGCACATATACATAAACTAGCCTCAAGCCCAAGTAAATATTGCTTGAGGGATGATAGATATTTTTGTTAAGGCTATAAACCTAGGGTAATAATCCCACTTATCTTTCCTTAGCCCGGGAAGATAAAAAAATGTTGGTATAAGGACTTGCATTCCTTTTCATAAACACCTAGCAAGGCGTGACCAATGGTAGGCTACATCACTAGTAGCATGCAACCGGTCACAAGTTGCATCACTGCAGCCCACGACTGCCCCTGTCACCTTCTAGATTTGATGAGTTAGGAGGAGATCAATGTTGGGTAAATTGTTTATCTCATTATATGAGATTTTGAACTCACAATAGATTTGTATTTCACTGCATTCTATAGATGTATAAGCATCCCCTAGCTTCATCCATCAATCTATATAAAGAAGGCATTCCAAAGGAGGAGGGTAGGAAGAATTGAAGTAAACTTATGTTGTAGGTTTTTAGAGGACCTCATCCACAGATTTGGTCTTCATATTAGGTCAAAATTTCTTGTGTGAGGGATAAAGAGGAGATGTATCAAGGGCCAAGGAGAACCTTAATCAAGAATCAAGGTAAACCTTTGATTGATGTACATTTTCTCCACTTATTAATAGATATTTTCAAGGTTTTCCCCTTCCAATGCCGATGTATTCAGTTGTAAATGGTAGATTTGTTCTTTATTTGAATAGATTAGATTAGATATTAGATTATTTTCAATTCATAATTCTTGAAGAGGTTTGAGCTTGGTATTTGTTGTCTCCTTGAGTGAAGAAAGTAGGAGTTGGAGCTGCATTATCAAAGAATACACGAGGAAAACTGCCAAGAATTAGATTTTCCATTCTATCTCATATCATAAATAGGAAAAAGCTAATATATTTAGCGAATACCATGTTTTTATCTATGCTACAGTCTATCTCAGATCATAGGTAGATCCAAGATGGTATATCCAAGATAGACTACATGATAGATAACAAATAGATATTTCATATATCTATTATATTTGTTCCTATTTATGCTATGAGATAGAATGGCATACCTGATTCCCAACGATTTTCCTCGCATAATCCTAGATGATGTAGCTACATATATCTAGCACTAACTCCCACAAACTACTTCCTACAAACAAGAAGACAACAAATACCAAACTCAAACCTCTTCAAGCATTACAAATTGTAAATCAAATTTATATCTAATATGATCTACTCAAGGAAAGAACAAATCTACCATTTACAACTGAATACACCGACATTGTAAGGGGAAAACCATGCATATCTATATTAATAAGTGGAGAAAATGTACATCAATCAATGGTTTACCTTGAGTCTTGATTGAGGTTCTCCTTGGCCCTTGATCTAGCTCCTCCTTATCCCTCACACAAGAAAGCATGACTTGATATGAAGACCAAATCTATGGATTATCTCCTCTAAAAACCTACAACATAAGTTTACTTCAAATCTTCCTCCCATCCTCCCTTGGAATGAATTATTTATACAGATTGATGGAGGAGGCTAGAGGATTCTTCTAGATCTCTAGAACTCAGTGAAATCTGAGTTTATTACGAGTTCCCAATCTCATATCATGAGATAAAAAACTCACTCAGCCTTGATCTCCTCGTAACTCATCAAATCTAGAATGTGATAGGGGTGATCACAGGTTGCAATGATTCAACTCACAACCAATCACATGTTGCTAGTGATGTATCCCATGACCCGTCGCACCTTGCTAGGCATGCAAGGTGTGACCTCCCTAAAAAACTGTGAAATATAAGGCATAAGAGTGTGTTTTAGCATGATAGTGTCAATATTTCCTCCATGTGCCTCTAGGGTGGGAAATAGAGATATAACAGATGCTCCCTAATATGTGAGGTTAGAATAGGAACTGATGGTTGAAACAAATAATAATAATAATCATGAACGTGAGACAGCATCAGGAAGGAGATGAAGATCGAGGAAGCAATGAGTACTTGCAATTAGATGCCAAAAAAACATATATATATCATCCCCGAGGTAGGCATTGTTTAAATAATGTAACTGCAAAGTGTATTCTTATTCTTATTTGATATATTATTCATTGGATCAATCCCCATTATGTATTGATCATGTTGGTTATTGTAATAGGACCAAATCCCCTTTTGCGGATTTGTCAAATGATAATTATAATAGGCAGAATAAGAAGTCGGCCCCAGCAGATATTAAAGAGGCCCCATAATATATTAAAGATGGTTATAACCACCTAGTTTGAGAAGTCGGCCCTTCCAGTGAAGAGACACTTCACACGTGCCAGACTTGTATAAATAAAGAGGCTAGTGCCTCACTTAGACACACACCTCACTTTCTCATTGAGAGACAAGTTTCGGAACTGCAGTTGGAGAAGAGAGGGAGAGAGTGGTGCATATTTGGGAGAGGATCTTATTTATTAGTTTGAGTTATCTCTTGGCATTGTATTGGCTATCTATAATAAGGAAGTTTTGTTGGGTTTTCTTCCCCTAGAGGGTTTCTCAGGATAAATGTTGTGTCTCTTGTGATTGTGTATTTCTCAGTGATCTTGTCTTATGTTGTTGTTATCTATTGAAATGCAAAGAACTCTAATAATGACTTAAACATTAACATGGTATTAGAGCCAAGATAAACGAAGCATCTTTCACAAGAGTGAAAAACGTCATCGTTGTCGTACATGAAAATTAGGGCTTTTTGATGGTGAAGCTTTCAGCCCTAAAACCATCTAGAAAAGTACGCCCTCCCCCAAGGATTACCTTGGCACTCTCAGCGCACCTTTTCAGTGGCTGGATCTCTCGAAAAGTGAAACCCTAGTTTCACAAAAGTACCAGAAGTACCAGAAAACCAGAGAACCAAAAGTATCAGAAGTACCAGAGTACTAGAGGTACTAGAAAACCAGAAGCACCAGTCCAGAAATCCACAAATCAAGTTTGAAAAGGTAAAAGTTGGATTTTCTCAGATCCAAGCACACCATGATACTCACCTTAGCCAAGCGCACCTCCTGGTAAGTTCAAAATTTGATTTTGAGCACTTTCATTTTTTGGTCATTTTCCTAGCTCCAGGTAAAAGATGTCTGCAATCATGAAGCTTGCTGACAAATTGGAAGGCATGGAAAACTTTCATTTCTGGAAGTATAGGATCGACCTGATCCTTGCAGAGAATGACCTAGCCAGATTCATCAAAGAAGAAGTGTTGGAACCCGAAGATGCCGCAGAGAAAGCAAAGCATCTAAAGGACACCATCAGGGCCCAAAGAATCATTGCAGATTCAATCAAAGACCACCTGGTTCCTTATGTGTCATCAAAGAACACTCTGAAAGAAATGTTTGATTCCCTAAGAAAACTGTACGAAGGAAAGAACATAAACCAAAATATGAATCTAAGAACTCAACTAAAGAACACGAGGATGCAGAAAGGATAAACAATCCAAGAATATATCTCCAGAATCTCAGAATTTAAAGAATAGTTAAAAGAGATTGGAGGCACCATAGACAAAGACGAACTCATAATTATGGCCCTAAATGGTCTCACAAGACCTTGGGATGCATTCATCCAAACGATATGTGCCAGAACGGAGAAACTGAAGTTTGATAGTCTATGGGAAGAATGCATCCAAGAAGAAACAAGAGTAGCTAACCGTGAAGTGCTACTAGCAAGAGATGATGATCAAGCCCTAGCTACTCACACCAAAAGAGAAAGGAAGAAACCCTACTTCCAAAAGGAGACTCATAAAGAGCCTCAACCGCCAAACAAATTCAATAATAAAGAATCTCATCCAAGGAGATTTCATAAGAGAGGACAACGAAGGGAAAGAGACTACCCATCTGTGCAATGCTATCATTGTGACAAGATGGGACACATTGCAAAATTATGTCCAGCCAAACGAGAATAATACAAAAGGAAACATAAGAGGCACCATGCCCATGCAATTGAAGATGAAGAGCCACCTGCAAAGATGATAAGAGAACAGATCAAAGACTATGTCTTAGTCTTGGCCCTCTCAGGATCAGTAACACATGGAGAGGACACATGGCTCATTGATATTGGTGCCTCCAAGCACATGACAGGTCAGAGAAACATTCTCTCTTGTATTTCAGAAAATAAGTTTTCTCAAAAAGTGACACTTGGAGATAATTACCAATATCCCATCAAGGGAGTGGGAGAATCAAACTACAAAATGAATTCAGGGAATTCATTAAAGATGAAGGATGTACTCTATGTACCAGGTTTGAAAAAGAACCTACTCTCCAATTCAGCTTTAGAAAAGAAAGGCTACAAAGTTGCCTTTATAGATGGAGAATTTCTTATGTGGGATAAAGGAGAAACCATAAATGAAGCAATCATCATTGGAAGTGAAGAAAATGGCTTGTATAGACTAAAGGGTCACTCAGAAACTACCATGGCCCACTCCATTAAAAACTCATGTGAACCTTTTCATAGAAGACTAGCTCACATCAACTACAAGGCACTACCATACATATGCAAAGTAGTCACAAGTCTACCAGAACTCAAGGTTGACCATGAAGGCATATGCAATGGGTGTGCACAAGGGAAGAACATCAAGAACCCTTTTCCAAAGAGAGACAACAAAGCAAAAGGAGTCCTAGAACTCATTCATTTGGATGTGTGTGGCCCATTGCCATCAACCTCCATTAGTGGGTATGTATATTATGTATCACTCATTGATGATTATTCTCGTAAGACCTCGGTGTATCTCTTGAAATCTAAAGATGAAGTGTTCAGTAAGTTCAAGAAATTCAAAGCCTTGATAGAGAATATTTCTAAAAGAAAGATCAATATACTCAGGTCAGATAATGGAGGAGAATACACCTCAAAAGTGTTTGTGAACTTCTGCAGAGATGTTGGGATCAAGAGGGAACTCACTACTCCCTATAATCTTCAACAGAATGGTGTAGCTGAAAGGAAGAACATAACAATAATGGAAGTTGTCAAGACTATGATCCATGATCAAGATCTTCCTATGTGCTTATGGGTAGAAGAAACAATGACGATTGTTTATGTGCAAAACCAATTATCCCATAGTGCACTTGGGTTCAAGACCCCTGAAGAAATGTTCACCAGAAAGAAGCCAAAGGTAAGCCATCTCAAAATATTTGGCTTCCCAGTTTTTATTCATATACCAAAAGAGAAGAGAAACAAGTTGGAACCCTCAGGAAAGAAGGGAATATTTGTGGGATACTGTGAGGTCTCCAAGGCCTTCAGAATCTATATACTAGGTAACTGCCACATTGAGATCAGCAGGGATGTGACCTTTGATGAAGATGCAGCGCTCAAGAAATCAAGAAGATGCTAGCTTGAAGAAGTATATGAAGAGGAACCCGTAATCCCTAGAACTATAGTGAGGGAGGTTCCCAGAGCCACAGAACCAGTGGGGGAAGTCGTGACTTACGCTGATAAGGAAATTCCAGAAGACCATGATGTAATAGAAGCTCAAGAACCTCCTTAGATGATGATCCTCCATAAAAGAAAGCTATCTTGGGCTAGAGAGCTTATTCAAGATGGAGAGAAGTATGGTGTTCCCGAAGGAACCTCGAGACAGGTGAAAAGACCAAACCCATTCTCCAGTTATATGTCTTTGATGTGTGATCTCCTAGAGGAGGAGCCTACCTACTTTGAAGAATCCATTCAGAGGAAAGAATGGGTAGATTCCATGACAGAGGAATACCAATCCATAATAAAGAATGATGTATGGGAAATAGTTCCCAGACCGAAGAGTAAGGATGTGATATGCTTGAAATGGCTCTTCAAAATAAAACATGTTGTTGATGGAAGTATTGAGAAGTTTAAAGTAAGATTTGTCGCTCGTGGCTTTTCTCAGAAAGAACGCATTGACTATGAAGAGACATTCTCTCCTATAGCCAGATACACTTCGATCAGAACCATCATAGCCCTTGCAGCTAAGATGAAGTGGAAGTTACACCAAATGGACGTAAAGACAACCTTCCTAAATGGTGTCATCAAAGAGGAAGTGTATATAGAGAAACCTCAAGGATTTGAAGTTGAAGACAAGAAGTCTCATGTCTACAAATTGAAGAAATACTTATACGAATTGAAGTAAGCTCCTAGAGCTTGGTATGGTCGTATAGACAGTTTCTTGAAGAGCTTGGGCTTTACCAAGAGTAAAGAATATTCTAACCTCTACTTCAAGGTTATGAACGATGAGCCAGTGATATTATTGCTATATGTGGATGACTTATTCTTAACTGGAGAAGAAAATCTCATCACCGAATGTAAGAAGAGACTTGCCTCATAATTTGAAATAAAATACCTTGGCCTAATGCATTATTTCATAGGTCTTGAGGTATGGGAGAGTCCAGAAAGGATCTTCCTTAACCAAGGGAAGTATGCAGTCGAAATCCTGAAGAGATTTGACATGTTGGAATGCAATCCCATGGATACACCCATGGAAGTGAAGCTAAAGCTATTGGTCAACACTTCGTCAGAATTGATTGATGCCACACTGTACAGATAGATTATTGGATCATTGATGTACCTGATGAACACTAGACCAGACAGTTGTTTTGTCGTGAACACCTTGAGTCAATTTCTGGTAGAACCCAGACATGTTCACCTTATGGTTGCAAAACATGTGATGAGGTACCTTAAGGGTACATTAGATTGTTGTCTCAGTTATGATGGATATCATGATTTCACATTGAGTGGATACAATGATTCAGATTGGGCAGGAAGCATTGCTGACAGGAAAAGCACTTCAGGATGTTGTTTCAGTTTGGGATCTGCCATGATCTCATGGTAGAGTATAAAGCAATCCAACATTTCTCTCAGCACAATGGAAGCAAAATACATTGTTGCGTGTTCTGCTAGCTGCGAAGCTATATGGCTTCGAAAGTTGTTGACCGGTCTATTTGACCTAGATATGGAAGCAACCTCGATCCTATGTGACAACCAAAGCTGCATAAAGATGACAGAGAATCCTATATCTGATATCATTACAAGTCGAAGCACATAGAGATCCGATATCATTACATTCGTGACATGGTGAAAAGAGGAGCCATAAAGCTCTAGTACATTAGCATGGATGAACAGGTCACTGTTATGTTGACTAAGCCCCTATCTCGTATAAAGTTTGAACACTTCCGAGATAAGCTTGGCATTTTCCAAAAGGACCTTCCTCGAAAGGGGGAGTATTTGTTGTGATGAGATATTCCCTGCTTCCAACCTTATGGTTGTGACGTAAAGTAGGACATGTACCTTGCTTCCGACCTTATGGTTGTGACGTAAAGCAAGATGATGTGATGTGACTAGTACTATGCTTCTAGCTGTACAACTGTGACGTAAAGCACGTCTAGTACCCTGTTTCTGACCTAATAGTTGTGGCGTAAAGCAGCATGTGTACCTTGCTTCTGACCTTATGGTTGTGATGTAAAGAAAGAAGATGTGATGAGACTAGTACTAAGCTTCCGGCTGGATAGCTGTGACGTAAAGCCAGTCTAGAATCTTGCTTCCGGCCTGATCGTTGTGACGTAAAGCAGGACAAGTATCTTGCTTCCAGCTTTATTGTTGTGAAGTAAAGAAAAACTATGAGATGTGACTAGAACTGTGCTTTCGGCTTGGTAGTTATGACGTAAAGCCAGTCTAGTATTATGATGATGAGCCAAGCTCGTGTTGTGATGATTGTTGGTCACTATAATTGCTTAATTAATTTCAAACAACCAAGTGGAACATAAATTATCAACCCAGGGAAGTCTTTTGTTTCAAAGATAGCTGCGCACTATATATGCTCAATTCCAAAAGCACTTAGTGTTGTAGTA
>ML782828.1:407986-488450 GCA_009831015.1 Picea engelmannii
ATATCCAAGCTAGGGTTCTCATACCCTCGACTCCTATTTATACTAAAAAGAAGCATCTAGAGGAAGATCCTTCTAGAAGCGGAAGCTTCTATTAGGTCTTCTTACATCCGCCTTATTCTATTTTATTGAAAGGTGTTATTAATTGACCTTTATTACATCCGAATACATTGATCTACCTATGTGCGGGTTAGGACCTTAACATCCTCATTCATCTAAACAACACAAGTATATTATAACCACAACTGATTATTTCACACGTTGGATTGAAGCCATTCCTTTAGTCAAAGTGAATGAATAAGTAGTGATTAATTTTCTTTAGCAATACATTATCACGAGATTTGGTATTCCTAACTCTTTAGTATTTGATAATGCTTCTTATTTTTCATATTTGAAATTATCTGAGTATGCATTAGAAAATGGAATTATTTTAAAGTATTCAGCTAATTATTACCCCCAAGGAAACGACCTAGCAAAATCCACTAACAAGAACATCATTCGCATCCTAAAAAGAACTGTGGTCGATCACCGGAGAAATTGGAATAATGCATTACAAAACATTCTCTAGGTAGATCATGTCACCCCAAAAGCCTCTATTAGAACATCACCATATTTTTTGGTTTATGGGAAAGAAGCTTTGTTACCATCGAACATTTACATGCCCTCTCTCCAACTGACACACAGTTCTGAGAAAGAGAATGACCAGTCATCCAAAGTTGTATAAATACCTTGCTGAGCCTTGAAGAAATACACAACAAGACTAAAACCAAGTTTGAAACCCATCAACAAATTGTAAAACGTTGGTTTGATAAGAATTTTTCGAGTGAGAAAGAATTCCAGGTTGGAGATCTGGTCCTAAAATGGGATAAACCACATGAAGATAAAGGGAAACATATGAAATTTCAACAACTTTGACTTGGTCCCTACCTTATCAAAGAAAAGATTGGCCAACGCATCTTTCGATTACAAAACCTTTAGGGGGAAATCGGCTCTCTCCCTGTAAATGACCAGGTTCTAAAACATTATATCAGTTAGCCCTTGAGGTTACTGATCACTTGTACATAAATAAAAACCTGTTTTTACTTTCTTTTTTTTACTTTTGTTTCCTTTGTTAATTTGAGTTTCTTGATTTGTTTTATTAATGGTTTTACCTTGTCTTTTTGTTGGATGCACTTGTGATTTTGGAATTTTTACAACGTAAAGCAGGTCAATACTCAAAAGAAGCGCATTTGGTGAAAAAATCCTAAACATCTATGTGATAGGATTGTAAATTCTAACCTTGTACAATGTCTACTATAAACAGATATTCAGAAAAGAACAGAAAAGATACAATGGAAAACACAAACATTACACAGATATTTTTCTCCTGGAAACCCAAACTGGGAAAACCAGCATATATTATATTCATTCATTGTGTTACATTGTTTACAATACAATATACATATAGGAGCCAGTGACATCCAAAACCCTAACCCAATGACCTGGATTAGTCCAAAACCCTAATTCCTTAACCGGAAATAGAAAACCATCGGCAAAAACCATGTGCCGAAAAAACCACCTAAATACATGACACATTTCTCGAGGTAGGAGACACTACTACTCGTGAAAAGAATATAACACATACCCAACATTCTCCCACTTGTTGTTTTCTTTGCATACAGGGGGTTACAAGTTTACATAGTCAAAAATCCATGGCAGCAATGCCCATGGATTATCTACACCAAGAGAACTTCTCAGTGCTCATAGATCTTGTTAATGAGTTTGCAACATTCTTCAAAGTTTCCACCTTCATCAGTGATACTTTATTTTCTTCAATCATGTCTCTCACAAAGTGATATTGAACATCTTTTGTCTTTGAATGATAAGCAGGGTTCTTAGCCAGAAAATTTGCACTCTGACTGTCACACTCTATCCTTACAGCTTGTTGTACCAACCTACTACCTGAAGACAATCTTTGTAACCATACTGCTTCCTTACTTGCATGAGTGGTTGCCATGTATTCAGATTATGTAGTTGAAAGTGCCACTACAGCCTATCTTTTGCTCATCCAACTTATTGCTCCTCCAAACAGGTTAAACACATACCCACTTGTAGATCTCCTACGATCCAAATCTCTAGCCCAGTCTGCATCCACAAAGCCATGTATATCAACCACTCTGTCTAATTCCGGTCTTCCTTCGTAGCACAATCCATAGCTAGTAGTCAAACTGCCAACTGCACTTGCATATGGCACATGAGACATGTCCTCCTCTTCTTCATGTATCTTGGGACATTGATCCACAGATAACTTTACACTAACAGGAATAGGAAGCTTGACTGGTTTACATTCCTGCATATTAAACCTCTGCAATATTGTCTCGACATATTTTCTTTGATTTAACCAGAGTTTCCTCTTTTTTCGATCTCTTTTAATTTCCATGCCCAAAATGAAATTTGAAGCACCAAGATCCTTCATGTCCAATTTATAGGACAACTGAGTTTTCACATCCTGGATAATCTCCTTGTTGTTTCCTATCAGCAACATGTCATCCACATAAACGATCAAATAAATCAAATGATCACCAATTAATTTAGAATACACACAGTGATCCTCTTTTCTTCTTGTGAAGCCAAGTCCCAGCATATCAGTATCAAATTTTTGATACCACGTTCTTGGTGACTATTTTAAACCATACAGGGACTTTTTTAGCTTGCATACCAGCTCCTTCTTTCCTTTCACAGCATAACCTTCTGGTTGCTTCATAAATATTTCTTCTTCTAGATCCCCATGCAGGAATGTTATCTTCACATCCATCTGTTCTACTTCAAAATCAAATGCAACAACAACAGATAACAAAAATCTTATAGAGGTTAACTTGGCAACAGGAGAAAAAATCTCACCAAAATCAATTCCCTCAACCTGGGAATAACCCTTTACTACTAACTGAGCTTTGTATTTCTCCACTTTTCCTTCTGCATTCAGTTTCTTTTTAAATACCCATTTGTTGCCAATGGGGTTTCTTCCAGATGGAAACTCCACTAGATTCCAAGACTCATTCTTATCCAAAGATGTCATTTCTTCTTCCATGGCCCTTTTCTAGAGATTTCCATCCTTTGAATCCACTTCCTCCCTGATAGTTCTAGGATCATCATCAGTAATAGACAAAGCAAAATTTGAGCGAAAATCAGATGGACTATACCTTTTCGATAGCCTTCTTTCTCGATCCTATCTCCTCAATACTGGAGTATGAGGATCTTCTTCTTCTAATTCATGTTCTTCTGTAGAGTTTGCTTCATCATCCTTTAAATCAAACTCTGTCTTCTCTGGTTCTTTCTTACTTGGTATGACTTCCTGTTTAACAACATCCTTCATTTCTCTAAATACCACATCTCGGCTATACACTACCTTCTTAGTTTCTGGGTTCCAAAGGTTATAACCTTTGAGACCATCTTTATATCCAATAAAGATACAATTTTCAGCCTTCTTATCCAGCTTACTCCTATTTTCCTTTGGAACATGAACATATGCATCACAGCCAAATACCTTAAGATGTGTGAGAGAAGGTTCCTTACCAGTCCATACCACTTGTGGAGTCTTGTCACCCAATGCTGATGTGGGTGATCTGTTGACAAGATAACATGAAGTACCCACTACCTCCGCCCAGAATTCTTGCCCTAACCCGACACCACTCAGCATGCACCTTGCTTTTTCCATCAGCATCCTGTTCATCCTTTCTACAACTCCATTCTGCTAAGGTGTATATGGAGTAGTCTTCTGCCATGATATACCTCACTTCTTACAGAATTCTTCAAATTCATTCTCACAGAACTCTCCTCCATTATCTGTTCTCACCACCTTAATTCTTTTCTCTGTTTGATTCTCAACAAGAACCTTAAACTCTTTAAACCTATCAAAGACTTCAGATTTCTTCCTGAGGAAATATATCCAAGTTTTCCTCAAGAAGTCATCTATAAATGAGACATAGTACATAGATTTTCCCAATGATGGGACCGACACAGGTCCAAAAACATCACTTGAACTAGTTGTAAAATTCCTTCTTCCCTCGTTGCACCAGAGGGGAATCTTACCTGATTCTGCTTCCCATATAGACAATGTTCACAGACATCAAAATCCAGAGAGCAGTTAGACATACCTTCAACAATACCTTTACCGTGTAGTAGTTGAAGACCCTTCTCTCTGATATGCCCTAGTCTTTGATGGCACAACATAATCTTTTCTCCAGAGACTGTAGGAGTTCTTTCTTCTTCAACTCCAATATCAAGAACAATGGAGCTATTACACCCATCACTAATAGTTCTTCCTAGAATCTTATACAGAGTTCCAAACTAAACTCCCTTCATCAACACCATTGCTCCTCGAACCATCCTGCAAGTTCCCTTTTCAAAAATTGTTTTTACCCCTGCATCTTACATTTTTCTTACAAAAATCAAATTTTTGGCCATACCTGGGATGTGTAGAACACCAAGCAGTGTTCTAATCCTTCCATCTATGAGTCTCAACTTGACCCTTCCTCTTCCTATAATTATGGTTGTTGAATCATTACCTAAGAAAACATTACCTCCATCATACTTTTCATATTCACAAAACCACTCCTTGTGGGGAGTCATATGAAAGGATGCACCAAAGTCAATCAACCATGCCTCATGATCTGCATGTGTTCTTGAAGAGGCCAAGTACACATCCACTCCTTCTTCCTTGGAGGTCTTTTCTTCTATAGAAGAAGATTCTTCAGATCCCTTATTTTTCTCAACTTTGGATCTACACTGCTTCTTGTAGTGCCCTTCTTTTCCACACCTCCAACATATCCTTACAAACTTTCCAGGAGATTTAGATCTACCCTTAGACTTAGATCTCCCACTTGAGAAATTAGATCTATTTCTTTTCTGGGAATGTCCTCTTGCAATTAATGCGTCTATGCTATGTCCTTCCATATTTTTTCATCTCATCTCCTCCGACAACAAGGATGAGACCACTTCTTCAAACTTCAAAGAAGTTGTATTACTACCTATGGCCACAACCAGACTATCCCACGAGTCTGATAAAGAACACAACAAACTGATACATTTATCTTCATCTGAAATTTTAATCTCAACAGATACTAACTGACTTACCACAGTATTGAAGGCATTCAAATGCTCTGCCACTGATTCTCCATCTCTCATCCTCAAGTTATACAGCTTCTTTCTCGGGAATAGTTTATTTACCAGGGACTTAGACTGATACAACTTCCCCAAATTTTCCCATAAATCCTTTGTTGTAGCTTCCTCTAACACATTCAGTAATACTGAATCGGAGAGACACGGTCGGATTGTGCTCTTTGCCTTCTGATCCATATTTTTCCAGTCATCTGTAGAAGTTCATGTAGGTGCAGTACCTGAATCTATTGCGATCCACTGATCTCTGTCCACCAAAAGATCTTCCATGTTTAGCTTCCACAGCTCAAATATTTTCCCATTAAACTTCTCGATCTCCGTATTCGAATTGCTTGCCATTTCTTTTCACCTAAAAAACACTACCGCAGATCTCCCACTGTAACAAAGCTTATCAAAGTCCCGAGCCAAACCCTTGACCACAAAGGTGTCCCCCTGAAGCCAATAAAGATATGATACTAAATGTAAATTCTAACCTTGTACAATGTCTACTATAAACAAATATTCAGAAAAGATACAATGGAAAATAAAAACATTACACAGAGATTTTTCCCCTGGAAACCCAAACCAAGAAAACCAGCATATATTATATTCATTCATTGTGTTACATTGTTTACAATAAAATATACATATAGGAGCCAGCGGCATCCAAAACCCTCACCCAATGACCTGGATTAGTCCAAAACCCTAATTCCTTAACTGGAAGAAGAAAACCATCGGCAAAAACCATGTGCCTAAAAAAAACACCTAAATACATGACACATTTCCCGAGGTAGGTGTCACATTTCTCAAGGCAGAATTTTTTTTTCTAGGGGCGCTGCCCCCGAACCCACGCATGGGGGGCTATGCCCCACTGTGCTCTTGATAATAATATAACACATACCCAACAAGGATGTCCATTCTACTCTTTTCCTAGACATGTGAACCCTTTGTGCACCATCAAAATTTAAGATCTACTAGAGGAACACAACTTGTCAATACAAAAATATATTGGTAAAGAAGAGAGAGAAGGGATTGCAAATAAACAACAGATTGCTATGTTGCAAAAGTTGAACGAAATGGTCTAAATGATATGTCTGTAGTAAGTTAGGAATTGAAACTCAGGAAGTTAGCTTATCTATAATCAAGTTAGCAGATCTCACCATCACAGATGTCATCCCTAGTGCCTTTAAAGGTTAACTAGAATCTCACCATCCACCTATATCTCTAAACAAAAGAGAATCAAACATTATAAAAGGTAAAGGCTTGGTGAAAGTCTTTCTAGATCACATGGGACATGCAAGTATCTTCGTCAGGACTATGGACACTCACTCGCAGTGGAGCAAGGCTTGTGATACTAGGGTGACTCCACCACAGTTATGGATGCTCGTTGGCAGCGGAGCAACACCAGAGAAATGAATCATACTTGTATTCTCGACATTCTTGATGTTTCATTCTTACTTTACTGCCTGCATTTTCCCTTTATCCATTTATTATAATGTATGATAGTAAGTTGAAAGAAATCTATTGCATTTTAACGAGTCCCAACGCTCTTTGAATCACCTAGATCTTTTCAATATGCAAGTCATGGGACATATTTTTAGTTCCTTGTGATTTTGTGTAATGGAGTTTCCCTCCTATATAAATTATGAATGGAATCATTGTTGCAAACATCCAAGGCTTCACCTAGTGTGTCGCCATTTGTTGTGACTAGCACTACAACCCCTCCATTTTACATTTTATTTGGATACTTTCCTAAAAATGGAGCCTCCTTATTTTTTCCTAAAAGAAAATTCTCACAAGTCCCTTGACAAAATAAAATCTTCTCATGGTAACTAACGATACACTTGAAAAAATTGAGAAAATTCAAAGTAGAAGTCCTAAAATATTTCAGCGAAGTTCCCAATAACTCTTCTGAGTTACTCAGAGAAGTTCCCAACAACTCTTACGAGCTGCTCGGAAGAGTTCCCAACAACTCTTCTGAGCTACTCAGAGGAGTTTCCCTCAACTCTTCTAATCTTCTCGGAGGAGTTTCCCTCAACTCTTCCAAGTTGCTCGGAGGATTTTACCTCAACTCTTCCGAGCTGCTCAGAGGATTTTCCCTCAAATATTCTAAGCTACTCAGAGGAGTTTCACTCAACTCTTCCGACTTGCTCAGAGGATTTTCCCTCAACTCTTCCAAGCTTCTCAGAGGAGTTATTTCCAATCACTTTGATAAAGCAAGGCAAGTTCGAAAAGGTTTCTAAGAAATACTCTGAGCTACTCAGAGGAGTCATTAAGAAAGCTACTGAGCTCACCAACTGCATTAAATGATAATAATGAACTTTGAGTTATATAATTGAAACGGGGCTAGGTTTATTTTTATTATGTCATTCATTGTGGGCTAGACACTGGAGATCTTAGATAACGTCATTCGAGTTTTTTTTGTTCTTCTCGTTCATCTACACGTGTGTTATGTTGCAAAAGCTGAACGAAATGGTCTAAATGAGATGTTTGTAGTAAGTTAGGAATTGAAAGTCAGGAATTTATCTTATCTATAATCAAGTTAGCAGATCTCACCATCACAGGTGTCATCCCTAGTGCCTTTAAAGGTTAAATGGAATCCCACCATCCACCTATATCTCTAAACAAAAGAGAATCAAACATTATAAAAGGTAAAGGCTTGGTGAAAGGATTTCCATATCACGTGGGACATGCAAGTATCTTCGTCAGGACTATGGACACTCACTCGCAGTGGAGCAAGGCTTGTGATACCAGGGTGACTCCACCGCGGCTATGGATGCTCATTGGCAGCGGAGCAACACCAGAGAAATGAATCATACTTGTATTCTCGACATTCTTGATGTTTCATTCTTACTTTACTGCCTACATTTTCCCTTTATTCATTTATTATAATGTATGATAGTAAGTTGAAAGAAATCTACTGCATTTTAACGAGTCCCAATGCTCTTTGAATCACCTAGATCTTTTCAATATGCAAGTCATGGGACATATTTTTTGTTCCTTGTGATTTTGTGTAATGGAGTTTCCCTCCTATATAAAATTATGAATGGACTCATTGTTGCAAAGATCCAAGGCTTCACCCAGTGTGTCACCATTTGTTGTGGCTAGCACTACAACCCCTCCATTTTACATTTTATTTGGATACTTTCCTAAAAATGGAGCCTCCTTATTTTTTCCTAAAAGAAAAATCTCACAAGTCCCTTGACCAAATAAAATATTCTCATGGTAACTAACGATACGCTTGAAAAAATTGAGAAAATTCAAAGTAGAAGTCCTAAAATATTTCAACAAAGTTTCCAATAACTCTTCCAAGTTACTCGGAGAAGTTCCCAACAACTCTTTCGAGCTGCTCAGAGGAGTTCCCAACAACTTTTCTGAGCTACTCAGAGGAGTTTCCCTCAACTCTTCCAAGCTGGTCGGAGGAGTTTCCCTCAACTCTTCCAAGCTGCTCGGAGGAGTTTACCTCAACTCTTTTGAGTTGCTCAGAGGCATTTCCCTCAAATATTTCGAGCTACTCAGAGGAGTTTCACTCAACTCTTCCGAGTTGCTCAGAGGAGTTTCGCTCAACTCTTCCAAGCTGCTCAAAGGAGTTCTTTCCAATCACTCTGATAAAGCAAGGCAAGTTTGGAAAGGTTTCTAAGAAAGACTCTGAGTTGCTCAGAGGAGTCGTTAAGAAATCTCCTGAGCTCACCAACCGCATTAAATGATAATAATGAACTTTGAGTTATATAATTGAAATGGGGCTAGGTTTATTTTTATTATGTCATTCATTGTGGGCTAGACATTGGAGATCTTAGATAACATCATTCGAGTTTTTTTTCTTCTTCTCGTTCATCTACATGTGGCACCCTCATCAATGCATCATTCCTTCTTATGGCTAGGAAACTAAGGAAAATGAACATCCCTTGAATGTATACCATTCCCTGAAGCCTAGATCCACACAAGATTATTGTGAAACCCTCACTACCATTTTCTTCTAGGGCATAAAAAACAAGACTTAAATAAACCCAGAGATCATGACTGGTTCCTCTTTGTTATTTTCCCTTTTATCCCAAGAAAATCATTTGTTTGTAACTCTCTGAAGCATATCGGAGAAGTTACTATTAACTTCTCCAGTATGCTTAGGAGATTCATTGTTAACTCCTCTGAGAAGACCAGAGAAGTCCTTGATAAACGACCAAGAAACCTCCAAGACTAGCGAAAAAACTCTTTTGAGTATTGCTCGGAGGAGTTAATGTCAACTCCTCTGAACTCCACTCAAAATAGTTCATCTTAAAAATATTCCCAAGTTTTTCACAATCTTAGTAGGAAATTAATTGCTATGTGTAAAGAACAACATGTTTTGAATGAGTTATCCATGAATTATTTCTAATGACAAACTACAAATCTATCATGTAGGTTCAGACATGTCACCATGAAAGAAAGCAGCAATAAAGCAAATGGGAACTGAACCATCCATCAACTCTCAACAAACAATACATGCGAAAAGTGTTAGGGCTGTGTACAATGATACATCAGGAGTTTTGGATAAATAAGGAGAGATCTTGAGATGGGGAGAAGTTTATCACATGTTCAAAAAGTAAAAATTTTCTACAAAAGCAAAGGATCCAAGTGAATTTTAGGCATTTAGGAACAATAGGAAGTCATGGATCTTCATGGTAGCAGCGCATCCAACAGTGTTCCCTTGTGTAGATGTTATATCTTGGATTTTGAAGAATGCAGACATAGAGAACGAGTATATCTTCAATACAAGGAGGGAAGCAATAGCTTCATTCAAGCCTGATCATCTAGATAAATGTTATCACCTAGAGGCTGGAAACAAAAAATTATATGGTTAGCTCCTTGGCGAGTTGGATCTTACCTAGAAGGATCTATTTCCCCCCTGGTGTAGAGTGGATAAGCAGTTTAAATATCAGATCAAAGGTCAATATCCAACAACCAATATAAGAAGACCATACTAGTATATGGTATCCATGTTATGCAGGTTATATGGCAAACTAGACGCAACACAATTGCCTATGTCTTATCTGCCATTAATTTATTTCCAAGTAGATGTAGGTGCCTCATTCAATTGGTCAGACATATTGTCCGAGAATCTTAAAAATGCAATTTCAGTTGTTAAATGAGCACAACTAGGTAGCTTCCCTAGTTTCCATATGGCTTCATATCTCCTAGATATAATGTGAATAGCCTACAAATACCTGAACATGAAATGGAGTTGGCTACCTATTGAGGTTGCCATCCATATCTACTGCAAAATACTCTGAGAGAACAAGTACCGAGCAAATTACCAAAGGATCTGTGAGCACTTCCTCACACCACTATATGAATTCATTTTTTTCACCTCCCCACCTTGTATGCGAGACAAGGCCATAGATTTTATAAGGAGAATTGGGGATTGGTATCTAATTGAGCATGGCACATATATCAGGATATATGGTGCAATGAAGCCGCATCACCTACTTCGTAGGTTTATCCCAGACAAAATTGTACTCCAGGAAGTAGTATATCAGACAATCATACATGGAGTCGGAGGAATGTTGTATAGATCAAAGAAATCCATCTAGCCTCTGTTACCTCTTTTCATTGGGAACTACTTCTTTGAAAACAAAAAACAGGCCTAGACAAAAGTAGACATCTTACTCTCCTATAATTTTCGAGAAGAATGATTCAGGAGACACGATCCCAAGAATATTTTCAAAGAGCATCTCCATAGAATGAGAATCCCTTACGAATACACCACTAAGTTATGAGAAGAAGAAGGAGTACATCAGAATGCCAGAACCTATGATCAGGTTATTTTCAATAGAAGAGGTCAACCAAGAGGTAGGATTGTGAATGGAGAAGTTGCAAGAGAGACAGCTAGAAAAGATATAGAAAGAGATGAAGCTGAGAGATCTTGCCCCATATCCCTCTCGACACATTCGGGCTCTGCAAAAGAAGAAGAAGAAGCACCTACCAAGAAAAAGAGAAGGGACAAAGAGAAATTATTAAAGAAGAAAAATGATGCTAAAGGGAAGCAAAAGTTGGAAGCGGACAAAGCAAAGGCCATTGTAGAAAATGAAGCAAGATAAAAAGCAAAAATCAAAGCAAACGCTGCTACTGAAAAGGAAAAGGAGTTAATTGAAGCATCAATGATAGTGGTAGAATTAGCAGCAAAAGATGTAGAATATAAAGCTACTGAAGAAGAAAGGAAGAAGAGGGAAGTGGAAGATAAATAAGGAGACACACTCCCAGTGGACTTGGATGTCCCTAAAACATCCACTACAAGTACAAAAGTAGAAACAACAAGTAGTGTATTAGGTCTTGGGCCGTGGGAACCTTTTCAGTCTATTGATATAGTAGACATCTGAAGCTTTACGTATGATAGCAAAACATGTTGGATCATACAAGAAAGGTTTAATAAGGTTCTGATAGCAGAGGGAGCTCCTATAGTAGTAGTAACCAAGGTGACATCACAGGAGATGTCAGGGAAAACCCTATGGAAACATCAAGAGAAGGATTTGTATTCATGGATGCAACTACAGATACTATGCAAAGGCTATGCCAGCAAAATGAGGAGAAAGAACTGAAGATCAAAGAGTTATAGGAGAAGCTCCAACAAGTAAGAATAAATGAAAGAAGTCTTCTCAGTTTTAAAGCTAGTGTAGGAAAAGTGAGAAATGAGCTAGAAGATGTGATCATTGATATGTACGACAACATACATCTTGTTCAAAACATAGCTACAATAGTGATTGAACAAAACAACAAGATACAAATGTAGCTGACATAATACAACACCATTCAGGAAGGCATAACCGATATTGATACTTGGATAGTAGAAAATCATGATGCACCTACATAATTATACAAACCCTCAAAATCAGCGAGGAAGACATATTTGTATGCGCTAGATCATTGCCAGCAAGTAAGGAAATGAGAAGACAAAGAAGTGACCAAAGCAATAGGGATTTTCTCTAGAATTCACAAAGTTTCTCAAGAGTTGATAAGACATGTTCGGCTCCCAATGCCAGATGAACTGGGGAAGAAATTAGTCATGGAGGAATTAGTGAATGCAGTTTTGGAAAGTACAAGCAAGAGAAGACAAGTAGTTGAAACATCAACTTTCATCTCAACCAATCTTATTGATCAACATTTGATCCAACCAACAAAACTCCATACTATGATACAAGCTGACATGACAAAATTGGAAAAAGAGATGAGTGCATTGGATGATAGCGTGGCCATTATTGAATATATGATGGAACAACTATCTTATAGAAGGATTGAGGCATTGTATAACCAGCTGGAATTCTAGACGACCTATCTCCAGAGAAAAAGATCATAGGAAAAGGACAGGCCATTGTCTTCTATTTTCATCCTTTTCCTAACTATCTCAAATTTCATCATTTTGTGCCACTTGTCATAAGAGAAGGAAATGTGAATAGCCTTGTAACTGCTACTTCAAGAAGAAGGTCAAAAGACAAATAGGAGTTACCATTATGTGTATAAAGTAGATTAGAAACTCTAAAATAAGGACTTTTAAACTTTTGGATTTTCAAGCATTGTATAGACCCAAGAATTGTTTCAAGAACTTATACAATGTTAATGAATATTGAGAAGCCCTCAGGGCCAGTACTTTTAGAAAGAATTTTGTGTAGAAATTGATCGAATTTTTAAACTGCTTCAAGTCAGGATGTTTGTTGTTTCTATGGATTGTAAGAATTTTTTGTTTTCCGTAGACTAATTCTTATGCAATCCTAATTACATTTTTGCAATATTGGATATTTCTTCGAATATTTCCATGCCTTGAGTTTCGTGAGTTGTTACAGTATATGTTAATGTAATCTAGACTAATCTGATTATATACTTACATGTGTGATTGCTTCCAATCTTTGTCTTTTCATATAACTAACTGTGTTAAAGTAGTTTTAAGAAATGGTTGCATTTATAACTCGCCGATTACTCCAGTTTCCCTCCTACCTAGGATAGTTTAACATAGATTAGTGATAGGTTAGTATAGATTAGGATAGGTTAGTTGTTAATATTTTACATACATGTTCTTCATCTACATATTTTCATTGCATTCAATATCGCATCGGTACATTCGAACTTAACTGGTACTAAAATAATAAATTAGCAATAATGGCAACCGGGCCAAATTTTGGATGGGACTCCTAACCCACATGATGTTTAGTCTAATTGGGAATTTATACCGGGGAGTACCCCTTGCTGTTGTCGGGTGAATTCAGACCCCTCAAAAGGAGTATAGAACTCACTACCCTGAGATCTTTGACAAACCATCATGGAAAGACTGGAAGAACTTGAACAACAGGTACCGAACTTCATTGATTCTGAATATGAACTTGACTGGATTATTGGGATGGATGACTCATGAAGATCAAGAGACTAACTGCAGAATGGTTGACTTGGGTTGGAAAAATTTTCTTGGAAAAAAGAATGAAAAAAATATGAGACTCATGTAGCATATTATGACATAAGTCTGTGATACAGGAGGCACCACAAACTCTCCATATGTTTGGAAGAGTAACCAAATGGAGGAGGAAACAAATCTATGTAACGAGAATAGCTTCCTAAGGTCATACTAGATCTCAATTCTTGCAGAACAAATGGAAGGATGTGCTTTGTCCAAGAAAGAATATCTTGTTGTCGATAAAAGAGAATGTATATCCCGTCCCCTCTTTTTGGAAAATTTGATTTTTTTGTCTTTTTCAAATATTTAACAAGCTTGAAAAAGAATAAAAGAATGCTACGTTACAAAGGAGGAATGAGTGTCACAGGAAAGAAAACCAGTTCCAAGTGCATGGAACATATTGATGCTCAGTGCAAGGAAACATGTGTTGGATAAGGACACTTGGGAAAAATCCTCCATGGGTCAATGTGTCAGATCGCAAGGGAAAAAAGTGCTACAAGGTTTGCACCTAAGGAATGCTCTAATGGTTTAGTAATAGCAAAATGAAGCCGAAATTAGGCCAGAGACGCAAGGATGATACATGTGATGCAATTATATTATGACACAACAATATTCCTTCCATGTAAAGTTTTACGAGCCCAAAGAAGGTAAGCTCGATGGTTTTTCACTTTTAGAGAGTCTGAAAAACACTAAAAGAACACTCCGGAGTGATCTTTTTCATAAGGTTAGTCTCCAGGTCCCGAAAAAGAATAAAATTATACCAAGGAGAACTCTTTTGGTCACTAGGGCTAGAGTATTCCTTTTTTGTACTTAGTCCAATCGGTTTGGAAAAGGGTTAAACTTATACCGAAAGGACATCTCTTCAAAACCATTTTAACGAGTGTGACAAAGACAAGATCATTGGGCTATATTTTCAATTTTAAGGAATTTGAAAAGAGCTTAGCTATGGACTCACCTCCTTTTTCGTAATTTAGTCCCCTGAGACCGAAAAAGTATAAAACATAACTTAGGAGAACTCTCCTGATGAGACATGTCTCCTGAGGCGTACCTCTTTCCTAGGTAATATATTGGTCGAAAAAAGGGTTAAACTTATGCCAAATAGATATTCCTTATTAACCAATTAACAAGTGAGAAAGGAATAAGGTCAATCGATGATATTTTCTTATATAGGGAGTGTAAAAAGGGATTAAATAAGACTAAAAGGGGTTTCCTTTTTCGTATATAATCTCCAAGGCCCAAAAAGGAGATAAACCAAACCAGGGAGAATGGCCCTTTTTCTCAAATTTAGTCCCTCAGTCTCGAAAAAGGGTAAAACTTACACCTGAGAATACTCTCCTAGCGAAACGTAGATCCTAGGGTGTACCTTTGTCATAAAAATAGTTATCCATACTGAAAAAGGGGTAAACTATTGTTGGAAAGATGTGCCTTCAAATTTTAGTTTGACGATTGTGAAGGGAAACAAGATCGCTCGACAATCTTTCCAATTTTAGAGAGTCTAAAAAGAGCTTAAAGAAGACTCTAAGGGGGCTCATTTTCTTAAGTAATCTGAATGAGACCGAAAAGGATAAATAATTTCTCGTTAGATGTCATTTTCAAAGTTTAAGCGAGCCTGAAAGACAACAAACCATGCTCTTAGGGAGTCCCTTGGGTATAGGCCAAAAAAAGATGAAGAATAATGAGGCTTCAACATAAATTCATGGCAGGACTAAAAGGACTCCCAAGCCTATGGAATACTCACAGCATGGACGCCAAAATATATCAAAGGATATACCTAGAGCATCAATGTAGAGGGAGGCTCTACCACCTAACTACGACACTTCTAAAGCAGCATAGAAAGTTCTGTGTCATACTTCGGTGGGATCGATCCTATGAAAAAGTAGAAATAGTCAACAAAAATGCAGGATGCAAGGTGATGAGAACCTAACTTATATGCAAGTGTCAAAATAACAACTTCACCACAGGATGATATGAGTGTAACCCATCTCATAGAAGCACCAAGCCAAGAATAGGGAAAAAGAGGACCAAACTGGGGGGAAAAAGAGAAAAAAAGTCTATAAATAGAGGTATACATCTCACTTTAACCATTGCAATTTGGAAAATAGCCAAAAAGTGAAAAATCCTTCTTCCTTAAAACACAAATTCAAGGAGCTACGGTGGACAAAAAGACTTCAAACTTGAACCAAGTAAGTACACATGACCTCCTTCAATATTTCCATTCATCATTTTTTTCTTTTATTTTTGTTTAGAGGGTGCGCTCCCTAAAAAATAAGTTGGGTTTGCGTTTACGCGGGTTGTTCACGCTCAACACGCATATATATATGGGCTGAGAAAAAATCAACATGCTTACATTCGCGACTATCTTAAAAATAGCCCGCGTACATCTCTTAAAGTATTAAAAATAAATAAAAAGGCACTAACCGCAAACTTTTTCATGCATCAGGATGTATGTCCATTAGAGAGAAAGAGAGCATGAGGAGCTATACATATTGGTTGAAGAGGATCCAGGGGCCATTGCCATTCTAAAGTAGTGTGGAATGAGGAAGTTTTTTCGTTGCCCATTCATGAGGGCACAACCCAGGCTACTAAATCACTTGATAGAGTACTAGCACCCGAATGTAGAGGCCTTCATGCTAGAGGGTCAATCACTGACTCCTGCCACTGATGATATATACTTCTTGATCGGTGTCTCCAGAAGGGGGGAACCAGTTAACTTGAGGACTTTCTCTCCAGGTCCACACAATATAGAGGACTACATTGGCATGTACTGTAAGGTTGGCACTAAGAAATTAGGCTCTCAAGTGCCAATTCAGAAGACAAAAAGCCTCAACCTACGGATAGTGCTGAATATGATTGGGCGGATTATAGGATATGAAACACTTCACCAGCCCTCACATGCCCAGATGCATTGTGCATCTCAGTGTTTATAGGATACTATATTTGACTGGAGCACCACGATGCTCACTTGTATAAAGAAACAGTTGATCGACTGCAGGAAAATAATGAACAAGAACTTTGGGTTTGGGATCGTATTGCGCGCATTCGTTTTTGAGAGAGTGTCAGGCCTTAGCACATGGGAGACAGTACGAGGACATATTGCCTCCTTTCCAGCACTATGCAGATGGGATGCATTGATGCCTTGAAAGGTAGAAAGGAGATTGCAAGAGGTGTTCAATAACAATTTATTTGACTGGTGGGCCCATCAAATCCCTACGATTGAAGATTACCCATATGTGGGGATCAATTTTCTAAGGGATCCTGATGTGCCTGTGCCCCCTGGCGAGGAGCACAGAGAGATAGGTACACATCATTATTTACCTTTTAAAGTTATTTCATTTTTTTTTAAATACTATCCTTTTTATGGTAACATCATAGTACTAACTTAGTAATCTGTTATATATAGATGTGGGACTAGTACGACCAACCAACTTCACCAAGACTAGGCTTCGTCCTTGAGAGGATGTTGGACCAGCAGCAGTGGCAGGGCCATTGGCTGGAGAGGCCGAGAGGGTAGTGAGACAAGTGGAGAGGAACTTGACAGCTCTCACCCATCTTGTGTCGATGGCAGAGATTGAGGACCTACCTTCGACCATGCAGTCGCATGTGGTAGGAGTACCTAGGACTTGGGTTAAGCTATTCTGGCGTCTTGTGAATGCCATAGTACATTACACTAGGGCCAATAGGCCTAGACCATAGACTTATCACTGTACCTTATATGTGTCGAGAGAACTCTTGTTTTATACTCTCTTATGTATTGAGGGCTTGAGCCCATCGATGTATATTGGCTCTATTTGAGGCTTATGGCCCACATTTTGTACTTATGACATTATTTTGGACATATCATATATATAAACATATGTTTTCCTTATGAAGTAATCATTTTTGTACAAATGTATTTACATATGCATGTGTGTGTGTGTGTATGTGCATGTGCTTTTACTTTTATGTGTGTGCAAGATGCCAATCTAATACATGATTAGCCAATGCATCAATTAGTTGATTAGATCTCCTAGGAATAGAATATATGTAATATAATTAAAATAACATTCTAAGAGACGTACCCTAAGGAATCATCGGTGAAGGGTGGGATTGTAGATGCGGTACATTCCATTTAACTGAGACACAAATAGTTGAGCATCTAGATGAACCTGAAGGTAAAAAATACCATGTGACAATGCATCACATAGTAATTCTATTACGGCACTATACTCAGTAATGTTATTGGTTTCTTTGCCTAGAAAAACACTTCTAGAAGACACCAACTGACCAGTGGGAGTGAAGATCACCCAAGTTGTGGAGGAAAGCCTTTGAGTGTGTTGTCTAGAACCGTCTGTGAATCTAACATAAACCTCAGATTCACTTGACATCTACCATAGTGGAAAATCACAATAAACTACACATCCATAAGACAAAAAGACACAAAAATGTATAAATAAAACTGTACATTATACACAAGAATTCACACTCAGGTGACGAACCTAAGCATAATACTTCTTAAGGTAGAGCCCATTTCTAGGCTTATAAAAAGCATTACGTTCGAATTAAACTGGTTGATAAGCACCTTTTTCTAAGACTTTCTTAATAATGAACGGTCTAAACCACATGGGTTTGAATTTTCCTGCCCCCAAGGGATCTTTATCTTGGTTATAGACCAAGATAATATTGCCTTCATAGAAAACTTTAGGGTGGACCAACCAATCATATTAACACTTGAAACACTATTTGTGAGCCTCGTTGGCTGAGGATGCACCTCGACGTTGCTCATCAAGATGCTCGAGATATAGGAGACGCTTTTCAAGTGGAGTTGTGTCAGGCAGTGATTCTACTGCCAACTTAAGAGAGGGAATTTGGCACTGTATGGGAAAGACTGTCTCCAACCCGTAAATGAGTTGGAAATAAGAAAAACCAGTAGCAATATTGACTGAGGTTCAATACGCAAAAAGTGTTGAGTACAAAATCGAATTCCAATTCGACTTGGCCAATTGATCATCCATTGGAGAATAGTCTTGAGAGACTTATTGACAGCCTCCACCTGGTCGTTCCCCTGTGGATCGTAGGGAGATGAATGTTCTTTCTTAAACCCCAGTTTTGACGTTAATTCATTCATGATCTTATTCTGGAAGTGACTACCATGGTCTGTGACAATCTCCTTCGAGGTACGTGACACTCTTAGCCTTAGTCGATCCAGGAGTCAGAGTAGTCCCTATAAAATACAATCACTTAAGTACAGGTGCCTGGGTGCATTACAAGATAGATGAAAGAAATACATGGCTCCAAAGGGGATTATTCTTAGAGTCACTAAATTTGGCTCAGTGGTGGGATGATTCCATTGAGTACAGCAGTGGGAATACCAAACGTAGCTAGAATCTGGTTAAAAACAAAAAGCACAGTCGTTTCTCCATCATTACTAAATGTCGGCATGGCCTCATCCCACTTAGTGAAGTAGTCTAATGCCACGATGATATAATGATTCCCCCTAGCCAAAGTCGGGTGACATGTAATGAAATAAATCCCCCACTTAGTGAAGGGACCAACAACAATAACCAAAAACATGGGAGCAAGGTGTGCTCGCATCTTCCGAGAGAAGATATGGAACATGTGACACTTCTTGACCACCTCTACACAATATTTGATCAACGAGAGCCAGAAGTATCCAGCATGATAATTTTCTAGGTTGTTTCCAACCCAAAAAGTGACCACCACATGCTCAATGTGAAAATCATTCAACACAAGCTTTGCCTCTTCATGATTCAAACAATGACAGAGAACGCAATAAACTCTTCGACGATATAAAGTATCATCGATGGTAAGATAGTTTCGAGCTTGATGGCGTGTCCATCGAAGCTCATCGCGAGAAGCAGAGAAAGGGAACTTCAAAGTATAAAGATACAAAAGTATATCTCCATACGAAGGGTCCAAAGATGCAATAAGGAAAATATCCCCATTGATCAATGACTCTTCAGGGAAATCATTACCACTTTCAACCGAAGGTTCTGAAATTATCTCAGCAAATACCAAAGACTTATTAGACTTCGTAGAAACAAAGTCCAATTCAAATTCTTGAAGAATGACTATCCATCGACTAATTTTCCCACTGATGACCTGTCATGTCAACACATATTGAAAAGGATTCACGACAACTATGATGATGGTCTTGCGAAGTATAATGTAATGAAGGAACCTTTGGACAGCGTGGACAGCTGCCAAAGCCAGTTTCTCAACATGGGTGTAGTTGAGTTCTGGTCTGACTAAGCCTCGACTAAGATAGTAGATAACATGCTCCTGGAGCACGTCATCATCTTGAACCAAGACCATACCAATAGTAGACTCTGCTACAGCCAAGTACAACAAGAAATCCTTGCCATAATCTGGAGGAATGAGCAGAGGGGAAGACATCAAAGCGTGTTTCAATGCTTTGAAAGAGCATTGATCCACTTCATCCCAATAGAATGCAACCCCTTTTTCAAGAGATACATAAACCCTTTAGTAATCCCAACATATTTGGAAACAAATCATCGAAGAAAGTTAGCTTTCCCCTGTAGACTTTGAAGCTGCGGGATTGTGCATAGGGGAGGAAATTGAACTATCACCTCAACCTTTAGAGGATCGACCATGATCCCTTTATTGGACATGATAAAACCTAAAAAATGTCCCGATGTTACACAAAACTACACTTGTTCAGATTTAGGTGCATCCGGTAGTAGTGACACCTCTAAAAAATAAGTCGTAAGTGGGCAGGATGATCAAATCTCTTATGAGAATGTGATGCCATATCATCAAGATATGCCTCGACTATATGCTTGAGGTCATGGAAGGTGAACGACATGGCCAGCTGAAAAGTGTCTCCAGCATTTATAAGGCCAAAATTCATTTTCCTATATGCAAATGTATCCTAGGGACATATAAACGCAGTATTATGTTGATCCTCGAGTTTGATTTGAATCTGTTTGTACCCGGAAAAACTATCCATAAAATAAAAGACTTCACATTCTACACATTCATTGACAATCTGATCAATGAACGAGGTTGGAAATTTATTTTTCAGGAAAGATTTATTCCAATCACGAAAGTCCATACACACATGAATCGTACCTTGTTTTTTGTTGACAAGAACAAGGTTTGACACACATTCCATCAATTTCATTGGATATATGAAACCAACCTTAATGAGTTTCTCTACCTTATCCTTGATAGTCGTCTCCTCGTGAGGATTGACTGGGTGAAGCTTTTGCCGAACAAGCTTTAGCATCAGAGTAGGTCCTAATCTCATGTTCAACTATACGAGGGTCAATTCCTGGCATCTCCTCATAAGACCAGGAAAAAACATCGTGAAACTCTTTAAATAATTTAGTGTACACCTAAATCTCCTCAGAGGAACAATCTTCTCTGATGAAGATGTTTTCAATGATGCTAGGGATTCTAGAGATGTCAATTGGAATTGTTTCGGCTATACTCGCCATGTTTCCCTCGGCATAGATTTTTTGCATGGATAGAGGGTTAACAGGACATGTGGCATCTCTATTCATGGTCGTGGTGAACTCTCATGCTTCTACTCTCCTCAGCTCAGGTAAAAAATAAGATCTATGGTGAAGATCGTACCAAGGTCTATCCGGCCCAGTCATTTCCTCCAAAATTGCCTTGGCAAAGGGCAAGACCAAGTCCAAAGGATCATGAGTAGTAAGAGAGTCTTGAGCCCAAATAAGCTCAAGAACAGGATCTAACTCCTCTGGGGCAGTCAAATCAAGGTTGGTCGAGGTTTGTTGGACAATGTTGTATGCAACCTTAGCAGTAGATAGGGGCATAAACATTCCAGGATTCCCTACCCCATCCATCGAAGCTGATGGGGATGGTAAATTCCATGGGTCATTAAAATAACTCATATGAAAAGAATCTACTTGAAATACTGCAGCCTTCGGTTGATTGGGTAAATCCAAAATAAAATTGATATCATTTGAAGGTGGTAGATAATCAAAAGTCCCCATTAGATATGGAAACAATCTGGAACCTAAGTTGACGGTACCTGGCTATGAGTTGTCAATCATCGGGACCATGGATTCCCCTGATGAAGGGTCAAGATGAGAGAAGGATAATTGATCAACTATTATGATCTAGCCTTCATGAGGAAAACATAAGGCTCGAAAAATGGTGGATACAACTGTTGTCATAACGTAGGTCCACGTCCGTCCTAACAAAATATTCTAGTCAAGAGGTGCATCGACTAATTCTACCTAGATGCACATAGTGTTTCCCTCCAAATGCATGGGGAAGGAGGGGATTATCCCACGTGGTCTAAAATAATGGTCGTCAAACATAGCTAACAACGTCAGTGACAAAGACAACTTGGGTTGGCCAATGGCCTTACAACATGCCAACGACATCACAAAAGTCGACGCACCCTTGTCTACCACCATGCGGAAAATGTTCCATGTCAATGATTTTGTGGCATAAACCACTACTATTTGAAAAGTGATGTGGTGAGGTAGACAAGGTTTATAATCGGTAGGGTCAAAAACTATCATTCACGAATTAGCAGTCTCGGCAGCACCCAAGGCAGACAAAAATTCTTTTCTTTGTGAGGGGAAACTCTGGAGAAATTCCAGAGCAGACATCGCACAAGGAATTTGTGTTAGATCCTCAATGACGGAGTAGTTATGAGAAGCCCTTGCATTCAGGTTGTGAGAATCCTTCTTAAACGCACCCTTAGGGATGTGAGTCATAATTTCTCCCATAGTCTTCTCAATATGAAGAGGAGGCGATGGGTTGGAAGCTTCTTTTCCCTTGTCAACAGATTTTGGCATTCCGTAATCATGAGCCTTGGTCTGCAGATGAGCATCTGATCTCATCATGTATATGTTTGCGGCTCCATTATTAGCATTAGGCATGGGGGCTCCCTGATTTCCCCTTGGTGCATTTGTGGATGAGGAATCTTGAGCCATATTTTTCCCTTGTGGGAAAGAGTTAGTTAACACAGAGTGAGTCAAGTGATCTTCTGTGGAAATATTACACGGAAACTTAACCTTATTATTTTTGTTTTTACCCTTTCCAACATTATTCGCAGCTTTTTTATCCCCCTTACCTTTCTTTCCTTTGTCTTTCCTCTTTCCCTCGGGTTGTTGGTCACCCTTGGGATTCGTCGACTGCACTGTGTACTTCTGACGTTTGGGTTGTGGGGGCAGTCGAACCAAAAGTTTGGCTGGCCATAGTCTATTGAATTGATAACTGTCACAACTAGTTAGTCAACTAATCTGCGAGATTACTTTGTGTTGAGCCCACTAAACCATCGGCATGAGGCTCAAACTTCTATTTGGTTTTGTCAAATTCGATCATGGTGCATCCGGGAGAATCATGTACAACATATCGGATTGAGAGTAAATCAATTCCAGTTATTGGGCTCTCATAATAGCCTCTTCTTCGAAAAATACTTCGGAAGTCGTAACGTCTTTGGAGACACAAGGCACCAAGGACTTTAGGAGCCACTTGAGCAAAAATGCGGGAGGGACCTTCACTTTAATCAATCTCTTTCAGTGACACCATTCTCGGATGTAATTGGATAAATGGATGACTCTCGTTTGCTTGAAGTTGGCCAGCAACTCAGTGTCGATCTCACCAGTAACTGGAAATGGTTTAAGAAAACCATTGCCAGGTCTTTAAAATAATAATACTTTGAGTTATCGAGCTCGATATACCATTTCACAGCACCCCCTATGAGAGTGCGTTGAAATAAATGAAACTGAACAAAGTCATCCTTCAATGAGTTGGAGGAGCACCATAAATGAAACATTGTGACAATATGATCTGGATTATTTTTGGAAGGAAATGAAAACAGAGATATTACAATGAAATACACATAAATATTGCCAGAAACAGAGAAATACAACAATACACGATTTCTATTAATGAAAGAAATGTATAGAGACTGTAAAAATATAGAGTGGAAGACTTGCTAGAATGGTGGCAGCTTTATCTCTGAGAATAGATGTGAGGGATACACACATTCACAAGAAGATGAGTACAATGAGGCTCTGAAGGCCTTTTTATAATAAACATGAATTCCAAAACCCTATACATCCAAAAACCTAACCCTAGGAGATGAAGCGCCAAAAGTCATTTGGGCCCTGTTGGGGTAAGTTAGTACATCAACTTCCTGGGGTCATAACGTTTGCATACGATCTTTGCTTTAGGCATGTGATAACCCATTGGAAAGGTATTTTTGAGAACTACACATTATGTCATCAAACTTTGACTTTGTCAAAAGTTTGACTATGGAAATCCCAAAAAATGTTGTTTACGACCTCAAAATGGCCCCGGAAGTACAGAAAGATGTACTGAGATGAAAACTGCCAAAATAGGCCAGTTGGACTAGATGAGCATCCTCAAAAATGCAGAACCCATCATTAAAAAGAAGTGTCCCCATTACAGAGAAACGTACTGAACTGAGAACTGTCAAGATGAGCCATCTGGAATTTGGAACATGTGGGTGGCCACAAATATCCACCTAGATCAACCCTCCCCCATTAGGAAGTAATGGTTTGCATTATGTTGAGTGCCTGGGGAAGAGGGGAAATCGTTTGATGAATCTTAATCTTGGTGAGTTGCGTGCCTTGCTGCAGAAGTTGCATTGCTTGGTATGTGGAAGGTTGTCACAAACCTATTGCTGGTGGGGTTGAATCTGTTCCACCAACTTGTTGTCTCTAGGATTGATGGGGCATTGTGCAGGCACCATCGTAGGTGAAGAAACAATATCTACATTGTCTTTTGCAATCTGATTTTGTTGGATAGAAGGTGTTGAGGTTGCGGTGGTTGCAGTGGCCTTATGTGCATCCTTTGAACAAATTGTGAAGAGGCTGAATTTTGTAGTGTGAGATATTACCTTGTGGCACTATTTTGATGGAAAAATAGTCGGAACTACCTCTGGTATCCTATAGAGCTGACCCCTAGAGTAATAATGGCACTACAGGGTCGAGACTCATAAACAACATGACGTTTCCACATATATGGTTGGCCCAAAACAACATCAGAGACATCAAGAAGGGAAACATCACATACTACCTCATTCTTGAAGGGATGGATGTCATAGGACATGTGGCACTGCTAGCTGACATGAAGATCTTGCCCCTGGTGAAGCCACCCAATGTTGTATGGATGTTGGTGTGGTGTTTTCGACAACCCCAATTGTTTGACGACCTTAGCTGATATGAGGTTCTTATGGCTTCCGCTATCAACAATGAAATGGAATGGGGTCCCCTTCACCCACATATGTGAATGGAAGAGGTGCCCCCCCTCTTCAGGATCTATTGGTTCTTATGGTTGAATTTTTGTGGTCGCAACAGTAGTAGTGGGGTATGCATCAATGATCTGTCTTTTTTCATTATTTTCTTGATCATATTCTGAATCAGGGTTCGTCTCCTTGTCTTTTATCTTGACCACCAATGACTGTTTTGAGCGACATTCATCGGTGTTGTGTCAAAGGATTTTGTGGAAGTCGCACCACTTCCCAGTGTCAATCTTCATCTTTCCCTTACCCTTATTTTCCTATGTCTTGGATTGGTTATCAGAAGGTTGTTGGTTAGGGTCATCTTTATCATGCTTTGGTTGTTACAGATTTGAAGACTCGTACTCCCATTTGTTCTCGTGCCCAATTTTTTCTCGATTTTGACAGCATATCGATAGGAAGCTCCTAGTGATGAGATGTTTAGGAAATCCATTTTGGTTTGGACATACCTATGCAGAGCCCCAAATTATTTCAAAACCAGATGTCGCTCAGAGTCTTTGATACCCATCTTGGTACACAAGGTATGGAAAGTATTTGTGAACTCCTACATTGTTTGGCCCTTCTCTTGCCGTGGTGTGGTTCATCTCATGTACTGGTATTCATAGTTATCAACATGGTAATATTGATCATTGACCGCGTCCAAAAAAAAATACCAAGTGGGCTCGGCCCCATATATTCCAGATTCCTCTATGAAACTTTTCTCCCAGTAAGTTTCCCACCAATGTTTGACATAAGGGAGAGCCTTGAGGAGTGCGAAGGTGATATTTTCCTTGTCGGAAAAATTGTGAACAGAGAAATAACTTTCTAGCAAATTTAACCATATTTCTAGGGAATCTGCATCTATCTGAACTTCAAATATGGGAATATCAAAGTTAAATTGTACCTTGAAGGGAGAAGTTCCTACAAAGTGGCCTCTTGATGAAGATGCGCCTGTTTCTATTGGAAGGCGTTGAAGGATGTGGAAAAAATTCTCCATCATTTCTTCCCTCTGTCGCACGAGAGCTTGCTCAAGAAATAGGTTAATAGAATATTTTTCTCCATCATTTTTCCTTTCTTCCGCCATGGAGGGTTTCTTGGGCATACGATAGCGATTTTCCTCAAGAGAGACAAGCTCGAGATCCAACTTGCTATACTCGGACCTTGTCGAGGACATGCACTGAAAAACAATCAAGAGCAGTGTGCTATGATACCACTGATCCAGATTATTTTTGGAACAAAATGAAAGCAGAGATATTACAATGAAATACACATAAATATTTCCATAAATAGAGAAATACAACAATACATTCTTTCTATTAATGAAATAAATGTACAAAGACTGTAAAAATACAGAGTGCAAGACTCGCTAGAATGGTGGCAGCTTTATCTCTGAGAAGAGATGTGACGGCTATCCTCATTTGCAAGAATATGAGTACAATGAGGCTCTAAAGGCCATTTTACAATAAACATGAATGCCAAAACCCTAGACATCTAAAAACTCAACCCTATGAGATGAAGCACCAAAAGTCATGCGGGCCCTGTTGGGGTAAGTTAGTACATCAACTTCTTGGGGTCGTAACTTTTTCATACGATCTTCTATTTAGGTGTGTGATAGCCCATTGTTAAGGTATTTTCGAGAAATACACATTATTCCATCAAACTCTAACTTTGTTAACAATTTGACTATGGAAATCGCAAAAAATGTTGTTTAGGGCCTCAAAACGGCCCCAGAATTACAAAAAGATGTACTAAGATGAAAACTGCCAAAATAGGCCAGTTGGACTAGATGGGCGGACACCAATATCCACCTGGATTCTATGTAGGGCTTCAATACATCCTTAGAAGTGCAGAACCCATAATTACAAAAATGTGTCCCCATTATAAAGAAACGTGTTGAACTGAAAATTGTCAAGATGAGCCAGTTGGAATTTGGAACAGGTGAGTGGCCACCAATATCCACCTGGATCACATGATAACTTGGATCTTCACTAGGATTGCCTTCAAATTTAGGTATTTCTAAGGGAAACTTATTCAGCATGGGATGCCAATGTCGATCATGACAGATCGTATCGTTCAACAACATTGACAAATCTGGCAAATGAAGAGTTGCTAGGAAAGCTAACCTAGGTTGTGGTGGATTCAAAGGAAAAGAGGGGCTTGGGTTTTGACTGGAACCAGGTTTCCAGAAAATGTTTGCTTGATTGCCAGGGTTTTGGTAGAAACCATGGTTTCCTTGACCAGGAAAAGGACTTTGTGCATTATTCTGCATCATCGACGGATTCATGGAATTGGATGACATACCTTGGGTAGGGATTGCTCCCTACATGGTATTCCAAGGACCCTAGTTGGGGATGCCCCTAGCTGATCCTCCTGGCATAGGTATTGAACCCTTCCTAGGGTTCCACTGAGGGTGGGAGGGGTTTCCCCCAATCGACATCCCTTGCAAAGGAAAAGAGCCCTGCCATGGATTTCCAGGAACTTGAGAGGAGAAATCTCCTGTCATCACTCTCTGTGAAGGAACGAATCCTTGCATAGGGTTGGGTTGATTAAAGACAAGGTTTCCCCCTGATGAGAAAGAATTATTTTCGAAAGAACAAAACAAAGAAAAATGCATAGACCCAACCAAATTTATATAGGACCGAGGCCCATGAATCCCTCCACTGAACAAGCTGGAACTGGTATTTGTTGGAGAAATTTCTATTTTCGACACACTAGTTCAATGGGAGTTAACTGACTAGTTCTATTTTAGACTTTCTATTTTTACCATCACTATTATGCATGCATGCATTCCTACGGAAAGCTAACTGATTGATTGCTTTTCTTCATTATGGAATGATTTTCCCTATATATGAGTGTATTCCACTCATTCATCGTATCATATTGATCATGATCTATGTATCAATCACCAACTCATTGGAGTAGTGTGAATATATTTTCTCATTCTTCCATATTGAATCTCTCTTCCTTTCTTGATAATATTTGTTTGTACCTGCTTTAGCTAGATCTCCTATGCAGGTTTCCATGAAACATTGACATGGTATCAGAGCTATGCTGCTTGGAGCAAGCCAAACAAGCCAAAGAATAAGGAAAATCAGAGTTTCGGCGAGCTAAATCCGTGGTCATAAATTTCAGCAGTTATTCCTCCCAAAATATTAATGTTTTGAGGAAATGACACTTACAAAAAATAGATAGACCCATTTTGGAAGTGGGTTTTCAACCGTTTGGTGAGATTCTTCACCGTTTGCTCAGAAAGTAAGCCGCAAGATAGCCTCTTGAAACTAATATGAATCTGTGGCCGTACCTTTCATCAGTGATTGCTCCCAAAATATTACATTTTTGAGGAACCGACCCACTAGGAAAGTAGATTGACCCATTTTGGAAGTGGGTTTTCAATTGTTTGGTGAGATTCCTCACCATTTTCTCAGAAAGTAAGCCATAAGATCATCTCTTGAAACTGATACGAATTCTTAATTTGTTAATTTTCCACTTACAGATTGAGAGTAAATTTTTAGGGGTTCTTAGAAACCGTGGAAGAGATGGATATCACAACTATTATACAGTCAAACTTGGTGGTAATCCTCACACCATAAAATTATTTTGATTGGAAGCCCAAGGCGACATTCCAACTCAAAAGAAAAGGATTGTATAATTTGACGATGGCGACAGAAACATAACCTACATCAGTGATTGAGAAGATGAGATGGGCGAACCGTAAGGATGAGGCCATAGGACTACTTCTTGAGTTAATCTCCACTAATTTATGGTTTCATGTTGCTGCATGCAAGACTCCAAATGATATTTTGACCACCCTAGAAGGAATCTTTGGAAAGCAGGATGAAACGCAAGGTCGTATGTTTGGGGTAGAGTTGAATACCTTAGACCCTAAAAGTTTTGATAATATACAAGATTTTTTTACTAAATTTAAATCTTTGCTATTGAGCTTGGGTGAATGTTGTATTGATAAGTCTACATAAGAGAAACGACTTATTCTAACAATCTTGGCCAAGCTAGGACCAGAATACACTGTATATGTCTCCAATTTCCATTCTGGCAGATGTATTTTTGGAACAAATTGGAAAATGCCTACATTGGCTTAGTTCATTTAGTCTCTTACACAAGAGCAGACAAAACTCATACAGATGGGCCTCATGAAATATCCCAAAGCACATGCACTCACCATGCATGATGGCAAAGGGTCATCCAAATAGAATAGGAAGGAGGGATATCCTAAACCCTTTAATGATTCTTCAGGTTCCAAAGACTCTTCAGAGTCCAAGAAGAAGAAGAAAGGAAAGCAGTTCACTTACTACAATAAACTGAATCATGAAGAATCCACATTCATGAAGAAACAAATCGATCTTATGGCACAGGCACTTCAACCGAACAACCTTGGAAAATTCATTCCAGAGGGAGTCAAGAAGTAGAAGGAAGAAGACCATGCACCTAAGAAAGGTAATCATCATGCTCTAGTTGCAATTAATTCCTCATCTGAGTCATGGATTATAGATTCTGGTGCATCCCATCATATGGCAGTGAAAGAGGAAGTTTTCTCTTCTTTGATTCCATGCTCAAGACCCCCTATTCTCATGGGGGATGATACTCAAGTAGCAGTAGCAGGAGAAGGGAGAGTGGAAATCCACAATGGAATTTTTGAGAATGTTTTACATGTTCCAAAGCTTTCTATGAATCTGCTCTCGGTTTATCAGATCTCTCAAAAAGGTAAAAAGGTTGAATTTACATCAAATTCAGTTTCAGTAATTGACATGCATGAAAATTCCATCATTACAATTGGTGAGGTGGATCACAAGTCAAGGTTGTATAAATTCACTAATTTTTCTGATGATGACTCCTCTATTCTACTTACACATAAAGAGAGTACTTTTCATGCACCTCCAGTGCAACATGCATATACTCTTGTTCTTCCATCAGTTTCAGACATCAGATATGATTCCATACACTCAGATTCTGTACATGGAAATCAGCAGGTAGTACAAACAGATAAGAATCCAATGCCGAAGCTTCAGCAGATGCCCAAGAAGGCATAGACCACACTTCAGGCAGCAAGCAACCTTCATAACATGCAATGCTCATGCATTGCTATATGGTTCAATCTACTAATCCACAAACCTATACTAAGGTTGTGGTAAATCCATTATGGCCAACATCCATGCAAAAGGAGTATGACTCACTCCTATAGAACCAGACTTGGAATCTGGTTCCACATCCACCAAAAAAGAATATTTTCAGTTACAGATGTGTCCACAGGATCAATAGGTACAAGGCTCGACAGGTTTCCAAAGGACTTCATCAGATCCATAAATATTTCTACATATTCACGAGGACTTTCAGTGAGTAGAAGTTTCAGACTTTGCGATATTGTCTTGCAGTGAAGAACACAGTTGCCTAGTAACTGTCATTTTCTTCTTTTGATACATTATCTTTTGAGGGGAGGTTTTGTTCCCACGTGGTTTTCCCTCTTTCCTCACTTTTATTCAGTGTTCATTAGTTGCATTGTACATGAGCACCTAAAATGGCCTAGTAGTTGTGACTCATTTTTTTAATCCATAGTGATGTTCAAGGGGGGTGTTGGAGAAATTTCTATTTTCGACACACTAGTTCAGTGGGAGTTAACTGACTAGTTCTGTTTTAGAATTTCTATTTTTGACAGAGGGTTCAGATAGAGATAGCTTTTGTCCTCATTCATCTAGAAGTGTACACAGACACAGGAGCCATGCAAGGAGTGCACAGGCTAAGTGAAGTTTCAAGGTTGTGAACCTGAGAGAAGAGTTTGAAGGACTGTTGTTGCAGGTGTGCACAGAGTCAAAAGACTTCAACACTTGGTCATAGTTGAAGGTTTGCCGCAAGGAGTGCGTGCAAGAGGTTCCCTGAAGGAATTGAAGGTTGGGGGAAATCTCAGGAGGTATATAACCTTGAGTAATCACCAAGTGAAGGAACGGCGAGTTTGTGTTGTGGGATGTTCAAGCAAGCGTCGTAGGTTTACATGCAGAAGGACAAGTTCCGTGGAGGAAAAACTTGGTCATTTGCAGGAAATCACCAAAGAGGGACGAACGGGTGGAATTCTCCAAAGAGAATCCACGAATTCTCGTGGGCCGTTAGATCTTAAGGAGAAGTAGGGGAGATACGTGAGTATTTCCATAGGGTACAAATCTCAGGATGGATAGAGCCGTTGATCCAAGCCAGTCAGGGCCATTGGATTATTCACGAAATCACCTATCGGGATTTCGTGAGAGAAGAGTCGAAGATTTGGCAACAAGAATTGAGATACGTGATATCCCGATGGCTACGCCAATAGTGTGGGGCCACACCAGAGTTGGCGAGTGGAGGACAGGTCGCACAAGCTATCGGGGTTTCATGGCGAGAAGTCTCGATACAATAGCATCAGGATTCACGAAATTGTGAACCTTGAATTCTAGATAAAGGTGACAGGACGTTGAAAGGTCAACTCACACGCGTGTTGGATAATCAGCATATTAGGAGTTAGGAGTCGATAAAATGAAGTGTTTAACATCACGAGTAGCGAAATCATGATAGGAGAAGTCCCGACAGAGTAAGGGAAGGAGTTAGCGTTGACTTATATCGGTGTTCAGGGATTCAAGGGAGTAGCGCTTGACCATTGACCCCGCAATACCATGAAGTCTGATCTCTCGATTGTAACAAGGGGATCACGCGAGAGTTCTATGGGTGTGGATTTCCCGATAGGGAAATAAAATAACCTTTGAGTTCTTTGGGTCGTGGGGAAAGAGAAGATCCTGTAAGAGGATGTGCCTGCGGATGCGACTATGTCAGTTTGGTATCAAAGCACAGAAGGATTCTTTGCTTTCTATAGCAGAGAGGAAAATTCACCATGTCGTTAAGGAGAGATAGACAGTCACCCGATCTAGAGGATAGGGAGGTGCAGAGACGAAGAGGCAGGCAGATGACTGATCCAGTCATGGAGAGACAGATGCGTCATCTCCGAGCTAGACTCGAAGACATGGAGATAGTGCAAAGATGCACAGCCAGTGCAGGGGATCTCAGTGATTCCGAGAGCGAAGTTGAGGCTGAACGTGAAGAAGAAGTTGCAACTGAAGATGCATCAAATGAACATTTGATTAGAGCTATTTCCAGGATGGGTGCAAGAGCAAAGATGGACATTCCAGTTTATGAGGGAAACTTGGATGCAGAGGAGCTTCTAGACTGGATTAGATCTCTAGACACATACTTCGACTATGAAGATATCGAAGAGGACAAGAAATTCAAGCATGTTGTCACATGCTTGAAAGGACACGTAACATTGTGGTGGGATGAACTACAAGCTGACAGACGCTGCAAGGGAAAGCAGAAGATTAAAAGCTGGGACAGGATGATCGCAAAGCTGAAGGTGAAATTCATCCTGAGAGACTATCAAATCACTCTGTTCAGGAGGATGCAGAACCTGAGACAGAAGCTGATGATAGTGAAAGAATACACTGAGGAATTCTACAAACTGAACATCAGAGTAGGTCATCGGGAGAGCGATGATGAAAAAGTAGCCAGATACATGAATGGCCTGAGATATGATATCCAGGACGAGATGAGCATGGTAACCATCCAAATGGTGGAAGATGCTTATCAGATGGCTCTAAAAGCTGAGGAGAAGCTGAGCCGAAACTAGAGTCAGAGGAGCCGAGGAATAAGTCATCCCAAAGGCAATTCAGTTGCCCAGGATAAATTCCAGAAGCCAAGGACGACTGGAAGAAACCTTAGACTCGCACATAGAGAGGTGGAACTTCACAGCGGGGACCATATGTTGAACAGAGAGGGCAGCATAATGAGCAGAGAGGAGATTATGTTGATAACAACACTTTTCATCGTACTAGAGGTAGAGGAAGTGGAAGAGGTGGAGTAATCACATGAGTCACATGTGGAAAGAATGGGCACAAGTCTTACGAGTGTCTAGAGAAAAAGAAGGACATTGGAGAAGCTCACATCACTGAGGCACAGAGGCGGGATGTTGAGGCAGAAGACGCAGAAGGTGGAAGATCGCTCATGATGCGAAAAATCCTTTTGACACCCGAGAAGGAGGTGGAGAGTTCAGTCCAAAGGACCAGACTTTTCAGGACTACTTGCAAGGCCAAGGATAGGGTATGCAAGGTCATTGTAGACAGTGGTAGCAAGGATAATCTCGTTTCTACGGAGATGGTAGAGAAGCTAGAGCTGGAGACGATTGATCATCCAAGCCCATACAGAGTTCCGTGGCTATAGAAAGGACACCAGGTAACTGTCACTAAACAATGTTTAGTTGAATTCAAGATAGGAGGATATAATGATAAGATCTTGTGTGATGTCATTCCTATGGATGTTTGTCATCTATTGCTGGGTAGACCATGGAAATATTATAGGAATGTGATTCATGATGGGAGAATCAACACATACACCCTGGAGAAGAATGGGAGGACACACATGTTGCCTCCGATAAAGGATAAGGAGGTGAAGCTGGAAGTAAGCAACACAGTACTTCTCATGAGTGGGAAGGAACTCCTTAATGAGGTTAAGAAGAAGGAGGATCCACAGTTCTTTGTGGTTAGGAAACCTAAGATTGTCCTAACTAGCACAAGAGTGGATGATTTGCCAGAAGAGATTCAGGAACTACTGGAAGAGTTTGCTGACATAATTGTGGACGAATTACCTCGTTCGTTGCCACCGATCAGGAGTCTGAGTCATCATATTGACCTCATACCAGGAGCCAATTTTTCGAATAAAGCCGCGTACAGATTGACGCCGCAAGAAAATGAGGAGGTTAAAAGGCAGGTCCAAAAGTTATTGGACAAAGGTTTGGTCAGGGAAAGCTTGAGTCCGTGTGTTGTTCCAACAGTACTCAGTCCAAAGAAAGACGGAGGCTGGAGGATGTGTACTGACTCGAGGGTGATTAATAAGATAACCATCAGGTACAGATTTCCATTGCCGAGGATGGATGATCTGATGGATTTCTTGAGTGGAGAAAAATACTTTTCAAAGATTGATTTGAAAAGAGGATATCACCAGATTCGCATAAGGGAAGGTGATGAATGGAAGATAGCATTCAAAACAAATGAGGGTTTGTATGAATGGCTTGTTATAACATTTGGATTAACAAATGTGCCAAGTACCTTCATGAGGTTGATGAACGAAGTCCTGAGGGAGTTAATCGGGAAATTTGTCATTGTGTATCTGGATGACATACTGCTCTATAGTAAGACAGTAGCAGAGCATCTGAAGCATTTGGCTACAGTGATGCAAAAGTTGCAACAGGAGAAGCTGTTGATTAACATGAAGAAATCCTCATTCATGAAGACAAAACTCATTTACTTGGGATTTGTTATTTCTGCAAATGAGTTAAGGATGTATCTGGATAAGGTAGAAATGATTAAGAATTGACCATCACCGAAGAATATCTTTGAGGTGAGAAGTTTTCACAGATTGGCTAGTTTCTACCGAAAATTCATCAGAAATTTTAGTGGAATTAGCGCAGCGATGATGGGTACAGTGAAGAAGCAGCATAAGTCTTTTCACTGGACTGAAGAAGCTAAGAAGAGTTTCAATATGTTGAAGAGGAAGATTACGGAACAACCAGTTTTGGTGTTGCCGAATTTCCTGAAGACATTTCAGGTGAAATGCGATGCAAGTGGATTTGCAATCGGGGCAGTCTTAAGTCAAGAAGACAGGATGATCACATATTTCAGCGAGAATTTGAATGAGGCGAAATTGAAGTACTCTACGTATGATAAAGAGTTCTATGCTATCATACAGGCATTGAAGAAATGGAGGCATTACTTGATCCCAAGAGAATTTGTTTTGTACAGTGATAATCATGCATTGCAGTTTGTGACTCAACAGAAGAAGTTGAATCAGAAACATGTCAAATGGGTTGAGTATATGCAAAATTTCACATTTGTGATTAAGCATATTTCTGGTACTGCTAACAAAGTTGTTGATGCTTTGAGAAGGAAGTGTTTGCTTTTGCAGGAGTTCCGAGTCAAGACATTAGGTTTTGAGGATCTCAAGGACATGTACGCAGATAATCAGGATTTCAAAGAGGCGTATGAAGCCGATGAGAATCTAGTTCTTAGAGATAGAAGCCCATGGATAGAATACATGACCCAGGAAGGATTGTTGTTCAGAGGCAATCAGCGGTGTATTCTGAAATGCTCCATGAGGGAGAACTTATTAAAGGAGAAACACAGTGGAGGATTGGCAGGACAATTTGGTCATGACAAAACATTCGTGAAGCTGAGCAAATCATACTTTTGGCAAAGGATGCAATCAGATGTCAAGAAGTTTGTTGACAGATGTAGAATTTGCCAGCATTCGAAGGGAAGGAAGCAGAATGCGGGATTCTATCAACCATTGCCCATACCAAAAAGGCCGTGGGATGCGATTAGCATGGATTTTGTATTGGGGTTGCCAAGGACACAAAGAGGTTGTGATTCAATCTTTGTGGTGGTGGATAGATTTTCCAAGATGGCACACTTCATCCCATGTCAGAAAACCAGTGACGCAACTCACATTGCGAACCTGTTCTTCAAAGAAGTCATTCGACTTCATAGCTTACCAAGGAGTATAGTTTCGAATCGAGATACAAAATTCATAGGGAATTTTTGGAGGACCTTATGCAAAAATATGGGAACTAATTTGTTGTTTAGTTCGACGTATCATCCTCAGCCGAATGGATAGACAGAAGTAGTGAACAAAAGTCTAGGAGATTTGCTGAGAAGCTTGGTGACAGAGCACCACAGCCAGTGGGACCATATATTACCACAGGCAGAGTTCATGTATAATGACTCAGTTAATAGGAGCACAGGGCAGAGTCCATTTCAAGTTGTATATGGCATGCAGCCGAGAGGAGTTTCTGAACTGAGGGATTCAGAACAGACTACTACTAGGAGCGCTAGTGCAGAAGAATTCGCAGAGGCGATGAAAGAACTTCACAGCTAGGTGAAGCAGCGACTGTTGGATTCAAGTCAAGAATACAAGCTCAGAGCCGATCAGCATCGGAGACAACTTCAGTTCAAAGTTGGTGATTTGGTTCTGGCACATTTGAGAAAAGAAAGGTTCCTGAGAGAAACATATAATAAATTGAAGATGAAGAAAATTGGGCCGTGCAAGGTCTTGAAGAAATTTGGGGCAAATGCTTATGAGATTGAATTACCCTATGGGATCGGAATATCTCCGATATTAAATATCTCGGATTTGTACCCATATAGAGTTGGAGAAGTAGAAACTTGAAATGAGAAACCAGTAATCCAATGGACGAAACAGATGCCAGTAGCAGAGAAACCGCAGATGGAATGCATACTGGACAAGAGAATTGGTAAAAAGACCAGAAGGAAAGAATACTTTGAGTATCTGGTCAAGTGGAAGAACCATCCAGTGGAAGATGCCAGCTGGGAGACTGAAGCAGAAATACAAAAGCATGGAAATACCGTGCAGGAGCTCATGGACAGGAGCCCATGAAAGTTTTCAAGTGAGGGAGTATGATGCAGGAGCATCGCCAACACATCAAGCAAGCTAGTGCGGAAGCGGAAGATAGCTGGACAAGCCAGCACAAATTTTGAAAACACTTTGGAATTGTTGCACGATCTTAAATGAGTAATTAAGATGAAGGTGCAGTTGTATATTGTAATGGACCTTGAGCGGATTGCTCTCGTCCTTAGTAGATAGACGACATTTAAAGTAGTTAATGCAAGTAGATAGAGATTTAATTCTAGATTAGATTGTTTGAGAGTGCAAGAGGGAAACGCCATATAGACACCCTCATTGTTAATTCTAGATTAGACTGTTTGAGAGCACAAGAGGGAAATGCCATATAGACACCCTCATTGTGTATTGTATCGATAGTTAGAAGCATTTGAGCGAGAGCATGCAGAGAGCTGTGTAAGAACACCCATGTACAGAGACTTGAATTAATAGAAGAGATTGATTCAAATTCATGGTTTTTGTGTTGTTCTCTGTGTATTGATGTAGATATGCTCATGAATGTTTGCTTCCTATTATACATTTTCTTTTATATGCTATGAATATGATTTCATGTTGAGGTTGGAGTCTGAGAGGAAGATGGAATGAGTTTCAATTGTTTCTCTATTTGAGCCTGAGAATTCCTACAAGGAGTGCAGTCAAAGTGTCCACAAGGAGTGCATTGATAGAGAGTTCAGATAGAGATAGCTTTTTTCCTCATTCATCTAGAAGTGTAGACAGACACAGGAGTCATGCAAGCAGTGCACAGGCTAAGTGAAGTTTCAGGGTTGTGAACCCAAGAGAAGAGTTTGAAGGACTGTTGCTGCAGGTGTGCGCAGAGTCAAAAGACTTCAACACTTGGTCGAAGTTGAAGGTTTTCCTCAAGGAGTGCGTGCAAGAGGTTGCCTGAAGGAATTGAAGGTTGGGGAAAATCTCAAGAGGTATAGAATGTTGATTAATCACCAAGTGAAGGCATGGGGAGTTTGTGCCGTGGGATGTTCAGGTAAGCGTCATAGGTTTACATGCAGAAGGACAAGTTCCATGGAGGAAAAACTTGGTCATTCGTAGGAAATCGCCAAAGAGGGACGAACGAGTGGAATTCTCCGAGGAGAATCCACGAATTCCCATGGGCCGTTAGATCTCAAGGAGAAGCAGGGGAGATACGTGAGTATTTCCATAGGGTACAAAGCTCAGGACGGATAGAGCCACTGATCCAAGCCAGCCAGGGCCATTGGATTATTCGCGAAATCGCCTATCGGGATTTCATGAGAGAAGAATCGAAGATTTGGCAACAGGAATCGCTATATTGCGATACGTGATATCCCGATGGCTACGTAAATAGTGTGGGGCCACAACGGAGTCGGCGAGTGGAGGACATGTCACACAAGTTATCAGGGTTTCATGGCGAGAAGTCCCGATACAATAGCATCAGGATTTACGAAATCGTGAACCTCGAATTCCTGATAGAGGTGACAGGATGTTGAAAGGTCAACTTGCATGCGTGTCGGATAATCGGCATATCGGGAGTCAGGAGTCAGTAAAATGAATTTTTCGACATCGCGAGTAGCGAAATCGCGATAGGAGAAGTCCCAACAGAGTAAGTGAAGGAGTCAGTGTTGACTTATATCGGTGTTCGGGGATTCGAGGGAGCAGTACTTGACCATTGACCCCACGATACTGCAAAGTCTGATCTCCCGATTGTAATAAGGGGATCGCGTGAGAGTTCTGTGGGTGCAGATTTCCCGATAGGGAAATAAAAGAACCTTTGAGTTCTTTGAGCCGTGGGGAAAGAGAAGATCCTGTAAGTGGACGTGCATGCAGGTGCGACTGCGTCAGAATGCTTTTCCCTATATATGAGTGTATTCCACTCATTCATTGTATCATATTGATCATGATCTATGTATCAATCACCATCTCATTGGAGTAGTGTGAATATATTTTCTCATTCTTCCATATCAAATCTCTCTTCCTTTCTTGATAATCTTTGTTTGTACTTTCTTTAGCTAGATCTCCTATGCAGGTTTCCATGAAACACTGATAGTATTAAGCTCAGACGGCTACTGGAAAGAACCTCCAAGCGAAGGGGACAGAGGAGGGATATGACCCCCACCGTAAGGGATAGAATTAAAGGAAGCATTCGTGCCCATGACGGATCCTTGCAAGGGAGCACTAGAAATCCATGCCCCCATACCAACAGTCTGTAGATTAGATTAAGTTAAAGTCAATCTAAATTCGAAACCTGACATGCTGTGTGAAAAGGCAATGCCAGAAATGTTCTTTATAGAAGGAACAGTGGTCATATTCGTTGTGGGGATCGTGCCACTGCCAGAAGTTGTAGGTGTTTGGTTAGTCATAGTCCTTATAGGTGGAGGTGGGGGAGGGGGCACGACACCCCCTCCTGCCATAGTGAGGATGGGAGTATGAGGACTCCCAGAAGAGGTAGCATTAGTTGCTTCCATCACCAATTTTCTAGCAAAGAGCTTCCTAGCAGGAAAGAAAAATATTTTGAAAAATTCTTCCAGGACCACAGAGATGCATGTTGTGCACGTCCAACCTGCATATGTATGAGAGATGTGTATGTACGTGTGATGTATTGAGAACATGGCACGTATAAGTATGCAAATTTTCAAAAAAGAAAAATTTTGGATAGATAACTTGGGCAAGGGAAGCTAGTAGGCACCCGGAAGGTGACCAGAGACGCAACCTGACTCAGAACACTCAGAAAACTAAAAAGGAAACTAAAAATTAAATCAAACCAAAATCTCCCACTAAGACCCTAGAGAGACTCCCTAGTGGAGTTGCCAATTCTGTTGTAGGGAAAATTACCCCTAAACTCGGTCTAAGGAATACGCAAAGCGATAACCCCCTAAAAGACTGAGTTATCTATAATCTACCCCAAAAAAATCTATACTAAGTGATAAGAGAGAGGGAAGAGAATGTTAAGAAGAGCACATTGAATCCTTTCGATCGATGTAGCCCTCTTCCACTTGTTTTTTCCTATTAGATCACAGATATTCTCCCAAATATTACCTACAACAAACCAAGAACACAACACAACAACATATACAATCTCTAGTATTCACTTAAAAGCCTAAATATAGATGTAAATGATCAAATAGATAAGAACATGTTCACATAAATTTTTGGTACAAAGATAATCTCTTTTATTCATAAACAAGATGAAAGGTTACAACCTTTTCTTGTTGATGTCACTCTAAGAACCAAGTCTAGGCTCCTTTGTCATGACTCCAAGTGCACCAATCCCACATAGAATTCTCACAACCAACATGCCAACATGGGAATAAGTAAGGGTTTTATAGGGACAATGGATGGAAGAGAAAGTTGAGGATAAAACTTAGAGCAAGATGCAAAACTTGGGCAATGAGAGGGAAAGGAGTTTGGCAGATTTTTCTTGTTTCCTTGTTCATATGTTCAAATGATCCCCCTAGACCTCTTTGTATATGAGAAAAATATGATTATTCAATTTGGGGAATGGATACAGGGGGTAAAATGGTTAGGAAACCATTCATAGGTCATAAAATCCGCCAAAATACGTGCAATTTTATATTTTTTTCATTTTTTGAGAGTAAACGTGGGATAACTAGCATGTAGCACGTGTATGTACGTGAGCGGACTAGCATGCAGCACATGTATGTACGCGGGAAGACTAGAATGCATCACGCATATGTACACAGGATGATAGTGCAATAGGACGCATACATTATCCAAAAAGTTGTTTTTTGAAGGAAACCTCAGCAGTATGATTGACAAAGGATGCAAATGGATGGGCCAATGGCTTGGATGCATAGATGTGGAATTTTTGGACTATAACATAGCCACTACGAAAAAACGGTTCAAACATAAGGAAAATCGAGAAGTAAAGGGGTTTGATGTGTATTTATATATAAATATCTAAGTATAGGATTGACCTCAACATGTTTTACATTGTTACAGTATTCTCCACAATTTTTGCACGTTCAATAAATGAAGAAATTTGAATCCTCTAGATTTATATTTTTTTTAGCAATCTTATCGAAATTCAGTTACAAAAGGAAAGGCTAGATATGGAAGAAAATGTAACTCCACACTTGATGGCTTGCATCAACATGAATCTCAATAAATGTACATTTGGATGATTTTTGGTCTTCCCCTTCTGGGTGATTGTTCCTATCACCTATGAATCTTCATATTTCTCCTAAGTGATATTTACAATAATATTGACATAAGTAATGCAATTATAAGGATTACATGTACAAAATTCCCCCTTTAATATAAAGGGGTGTTTGTGAATCCAAGCATCATTTTGAACATTTCAAAATTTTCTCTTCCAAGCACTTTGGTGAAGATGTTCACAATTTACTAATTTTTGAAACAATGTCTGAAGTGAATATATTGGCCTCTACATGATATGGAATTAGATGATACTTTGTGTTGATGTGCTTAGTTCAGTCATGTAATCTGAGATTCTTGTCCAACTTGATTGCAGAAGTATTGTCAACTAGAAGAGGAGTAGAATTAATTTGTTTCTCCTGTAAATATTCAAGTATTTTATTGAGCCACACATTCTCCTTCATTGCTTCAATAGCTGCCACATATTTTTCCTCTGTTGTGGAATCTACTAGAATTGACTATTTGTGTGATCTCTAAGAGACAACTTCTCATCCAAGACTCATGAGATAACATGAAGTTGACACTCCATTTTCCTTATCCCCAACAAATTCTGAATCAGAATATCCAATCAAGTTGAAATCATCTTCCTTAGAGTACTTGAGTCCAAAATATTGAATTCCCTTAGAACTCTTTTTGCAACAAACCAATGTCCTTCACAATGTTTTTGCATGAACTTGGAAATAATTTCAACAACAAATGAAATATCTAGTCTGGTGGTTGTAAGGTATATGTGATTTCCATCAAGTTGTTTGTACTTGGTTGCATCCTCAAATTCATTCCCTTATTTTTATATGAGCTTCAAATTTTGTTCAATTGGAGTAAAAACAAGATTACACTCAGCCATGCCGAACTTGTTCAACAATTCTCCAACATAATTATTTTTGGAGATGAATATGTACTTTGGATTTTGAATCACTTCATTACCAAAATAGTAGTGAAGATGTCCCAAATATGTCATATCAAATCCTTTCTTTAAATCTTTATTTATGGATGCAATATAACTTTCAATGTTCCCTCTTATCAAAAGATAATCTACATACACAACAATATATACCACAGTTTTGTTGGAAAGTTGATTGTCACTGACGTCAACCATAAAATAAGCATGTCAACCCTAGGATAATCCCTAAAGCAAGTCCAATAATCCCCTATAAGTGATGGGTTTATTTGGATTATCCAAAGTGGTCCCCTTATAGCGTAGCTTTAAGAATATCCCTCAAAGGAAGACGCTTTGAAGAATCCTACAAGAAGCTCGAGAGGTGTGGTCATGAAGCATGAAGTTGTTTGAGGAAAATGAGGATCAAGGACATTGAAATTGCATGCAAAACCCTCATAGATGGATATTCCTCATCATTCCATTTCCAATAGTAGGCGGTACGCCAATAGTCATAAATTCTTCATAGAGGATCCAAATTTTGTGAGACAAATTGAATTGAAAAGAGTACATTCCTTTGTATGTTCTATGTGAGTTTCAGAACTAGATAGAAAATATTAAGTGTGTGGCATGCTCTACAAGTTTTCTCTCCAGAATAGGACATAATTCAGCAAGGTCTTCCATTTTCGCTATAAATTTTGTTCTGAGAAGTTTCTAACCGTGGAATTTTGGGGAGATGGAAGAAAGATCATAGAGTATCTTTGGTTAAAATTTCAAACCTTGGCTCACAACATTTTTAGAGATATGCTCTGTGTAATTCATAGTTCTTGAATGGTCTTGAAATATGTTTCAAACAAGTCAACTTGGCATTTTTCCTATAAATTTTGTTCTCGAACATTGCAAACTGTGAAATTTTCAGAGATCTAACAATACATACATAAGTATATTAGATAAAAATTTCATAATCATAATGGAAAAAGGAGATCGTGGTGAATCTTACAAGTTTGTAGATTTGAGGTATGTTATGGCACATACTTGAGGCATATGTTGGCACTTGGTTTAAGGTATGTTATGGCACATGATTGAGACATATGTTGGCACTTTGTTTAAGGTATGTTATGAATGTTATGGTACATGCTTGAGACATATTTTTTCATATCTTTGGTACATGTTTTATGGGTGTTATGGCTCATGTTTTGGAATTTTTTTGATGGATGTTATGGAACATGTTTAAGGCATATATTGGAACATGGTTTAAGGATATGGCACATGCTTGTTACATGGATGATATGGCACACTTGTATTAGCATATTGTTTGATGCACATCTTGGTGATAGTTTTTGGGATCTAAATATGTCCTAAAAACAACCTCTATGCATCAGCCGAAGGTAGGCTTTGGCACAAGCATTTTAGTTGTTTACTACGTAGGTTCTTACCTTTCGTTTTCAATACCTCATCCTCCAAAGATGCAACACCTGTGAAAGGAAAAACAATCATATTAAACGGAATGACAATTTTTCAAATGAACGATGCTACTTGCAAAGGGAACAACAATCGTAACAAGGGAACGATAGTCATTATGTTGAACCGAATTAATGTTGTATTAATTGCATTGTAGTACTTGCCCAACTATCTAATTTGTCAATCCGAGGTTCATACTTACAAATCAAACACAAAGTATATGCAAGATTGAAGAAGAACTAATCTAATCTAATCTTTAAGCTACAATTGAAATTGAATCATTAATCTAATGTAGGAAACTGAAACACACGACTTGGAATTGAATTTCTAAAACACACCACTTAAATAAAATTGTGTAAATGAAATTAATCTAGGAATGGAGAACTACATGAAGGAAAAGAAATACAACATGTGAAGAGTTGAATGACACAACAACATATGTGAGCTCATATCAATGATGGAATCTTACATTACAATAATCAAGTCAATCTTCATAATAGAATAATGAAAGCATGGAAACCAAAACTATGAATAAAAGCTAAGAATCCCTTTCTCTTTCAAATCCTAATGCCTACTACTAAATGACTACTAAAATGATTCCTCCCTCATGAAGAGAGAGAACTCTATTTTATACATGAGAGCCTTGAAGATAATATAACCATCTCATAATTACAGATCCATTTTTCTCTCAACCAATTTCCCATTATTACAAAATATAATCCCTTCAAATCCTCACACATATCTCTCATATATCTTGGATAAGATATGTTATCCAAATCTCCATGATCTTCTCCTTGGACTAGGCTTGAATTATCTCCTCAAATCTTGAAATGGTGGAGGAAGTATTCGAGAAGTCTTTTTGAATTAATCCTTCACATATTCCTACACATTACAAAGCTCACACATTTTTGAGATATATATGAAAACATGTCAATTTTCTAATATTTAATCACAAATTCCCTTTTAATACTAAAATGAATAAAGTGGAAAATAATAAGGTGAAACCCAAGTATATTTATGAAAATGATATTATGAAAGGTGAATGGGGCGATGAAACGTGAAGAATTATGAAGGGAAAGGTGGATGAAAATATGACATTTATGAGCCCCAACAATGGTCTTGGTATATGAACTATGTGAGTGGATCCGATTATAGTTGATGATGATGTTGATGATGAGATGTTAGATATAGTGAAAGTGGCAATAACAGTAATAGGGACAGTGACAGGTTGGATGGAAGGTTTATTATCATTGACATTTTCATTATCAGTGAGAGGTTGAGTATCAGTGACAATGCCAGATTCAATCATGGAAAAGAGCCATGCCAGGGATTTCCAAGACCTTGACAGGAGAAATCTCTTTTCATCACTCCCTGTGAAAGAACGAAGCCTTGCATAGGGTTGAGTTGATTAAATATGGGGTTTCCCCCTGATGAGAACGATGATGATGAGAAAGCATTTTTTCCAAAATCCCCAAACAAAGAGAAAGGAATAGACCCAACCAGAGTCATATAGGACTGAGGCCCATGAATCCCTCCACTGAAAAAGATGGAATTGTTATTAAACTCAAACGATTGCTAGAAAGCACCTCCAAGAGAAGGGGATAGAGGAGGGATATGACCCCCACCATAAGGGATAGAATTAAACGAAGCAGTGGTGCCCGTGAAGGATCCTTGCAAGGGAGCACTAGAACTCCATGCCGCCATACCAACAGTCTGTACAGTAGAGTAAGTTAAAGTCAAGCTAGAGTCAAAACCCGACATCCTGTGCAAAAAGGCAATGCCAGACATGTTCTGTATAGAAGGAACAATAGTCATAGTCGTTGTGGGGACCGTGCCACTGCCAAAAGTTGTAGGTGTTTGGTTAGTCATAGTCCTTATAGGTGGAGGTGGGGGAGGGGGCACGACACCCCCTCCCGCCGCAGTCAGGATGGGAGTATGAGGACTCCCAGAAGAGGTAGCATTAGTTGCTTCAATCACCAATTTTCTAACAAAATGAAAATCAGGTGAAGTCACCTCAAAAGGGACTACCTAAATAAGAAGTGGAACTGATAAATCAGTGATTGGAGGGTTTGTGGGCCTGAATCCTTCAACTTTGAGGTAAAAAATGGTAGACTCCTCTGGTGCAAGTGTATATTCTCTAGGAGGAGGCTTGGGCATAACTTCTAGTGGCCCGGTCGCTTCAAAAGAACCCTCTTGATCTAGCCTTCACCTCAGTGGTGGCAGAGGAGGCAACAAAGTAACCGATGGCAGACCCTGAAGCCTATGTGAATGGCAGAGTTTTTGATCTTCCACCTTGTGAAATAATCAACCGACACTCTAAGTTTAAGCTAGCGCAAAACACAGAGAACACACTAAAAATTCCCTAAAGACAAATCAAATAATCATCAAACTGGCAGGAAGAACAGTTATGCCAATCAACACTAGAGAAAACTATAGGTGCAAGTGTAACTCAAACATGGAAATACCCTCCGGGTATACTATACAAAGTGAGATCTGACGTATCCCTAGGCACCGCGGTATACCCCCATAGTCACCTGTGTAAGTCCCTACAAAAAGGAAACTAGGTTTCCAGCTCGCAGTCAGTCACCAGGCAGGTACAGTCGACATTCAGGTTGATCATAATGAGAAGGATAGCAAAGTCTGAAGCCTTTCAAGGGTATCAAAGGAAGATGATCTGGAAGACAACCGAGGATCCCAAATGGATTTGAGGTCCACGAATATCCGTAGTCAAATGATGTCAGCAAATATCCCAAGAATGACCCTCAATATACGATCCCCACTATCTTTAGTCGGGCTTTGGAGGGGTTATCTCATCTACCTTTCCTCACGCGACCTCGTGTATAGCTAGTGTGTTAGAGGGGAGTCCCAGATAACTCTTACGAAACTACACTTTTACACTCCCTGTCACAGAATCTTAAGTTTATTTTAGTGGCCTTGAAGAGTTTCCTCTCCACTTTATTTCAAGGCCCTAACGCCTATACTACTTGGTGTACCTTATAAACAGAAAAGTCTAGTTGATTTTAGCATTAATCGTTGATTTTAAATATCTTAATTAGTCAGGGGGTACGGAAGTGAAACGCGTGGTGTTCTTGAGAGACAAAAGAGAAGAGATAATAAGCTTTTAGAACATTTTGCAGAAAGCAAACTATGTTCTACAACTGAAAAAAATGGCTTTTTAACTTTGAAGGTGCACACTTTTCAAAATATAGACCAATATGCTAAAATGCAATTTTTCCTAGAATTCTTTTTCATTTCAAAATACAATCCAAACTGATAAAAATTTCAAGGAAGAAGGCTAGAAGGAACATTGGATTCAGAACTTCTTTCTTTTGTAAAAAGAGCCTATGCTACAAGCACCAAACAAACATGCATAATCAAATGCAAATGCAATTAATGAACTGCAACATTTTATTTTTATTTTTATATGCGTTGAAGTGAAAATAACACGAAAATGATATTTTTTATTTTCCAAAGAATAATCAAGGGAAAGAGATGACAAACCAAAGAATGACACAGACCCTAAGCCACTTCTTAAAAGCATGGATTCACTGGAATCCACAGCAGGACCTAAAGCTCACAAGTTCACCCTTAACGTTGACAACAAATAAAAGAGATAAAGAAATAAAAACATTCCTTACAAGTTGCAAGATAATATGAGCCCTGAACCCGGCCAAACACAATTAACAGAGACCCTAGAGAACTCAGGAAGACCTGAAAAGCAAAGAGCTTCCTAACAGGAAAGAAAAATATTTTTGAAAATGTTTCCAAGTCCACAGAGATGCATGTTGTGCACGGCCACCCTGCGTATGTATGCGAGATGTGTATAATGTAGAATGCATATGTATGTGTGTTGTACTGAGAACATGGTGCGTATACCTATGAAAAGTTTCAAAAAAGAAAAATTTTGGATAGATAACTTGGGCAACAGAAGCTGGTAGGCACCTAGAAGGTGACCAAAGACCCAACCTAACTCAGAACACTCAGAAAACTAAAAAAGAAAATAAAACTTAAATCAAACCAAAATCTACCACTAAGACCCTAGAGAGACTCCCCAGTGGAGTCGCCAATTCTTCTATAGGGAAAATTACCCCTAAACTCGGTCTAAGGAATAGGTAGAGCGATAACCCCCTTAAAGACTGAGTTATCTTTAATCTACCCCAAAAAATATCTATAAAGTGATAAGAGAGAGGGAAGAGAAGGGTAAGAAGAGCACATTGAATCCTTTCGATTGATGTAGACCTCTTCCACTTGTTGTTTCCTATTATATCACAAATCTCCTCCCAAATCTTACCTGCAACAAATCAAGAACACAACACAACAACATATACAATCTCTAGTAATCACTTAAAAGCCTAAATATAGATGTAAATGATCAAATGGATAAGAACATGTATAGATAAAGTGTTGGTATAAAGATAATCTCTTTTATTCATAAACAAGATCAAAGGTTACAACCTTTGATTGTTGATGTCACTCTACGAACCAAGTCTGGGCTCCTCTGTCATGACTCCAAGTGAACCAATCCCACATAGAATTCTCACAACCAACATGCGAACATGGGAATAAGGAAGGGTTTTATAGGGAGCATGGATGGAGGAGAAATTTGAGGATAAAAATCAGAGCAAGATGCAAAACTTGGGCAATGAGAGGAAAACGATTTTGGTAGATTTTTCTTGTCTCCATGTTCATATGTTAAAATGATCCCCCTAGACCTCTTTGTACATGAGAAAATATGGTTATTGAGTTTGGGGAATGGATACAGTGGGTAAAATGGTTAGGAAACCATTCATAGCTCATAAACTCCGCCAAAATATGTGCAATTTTATATTTTTTGCGTTTTTTGAGAGTAAACACAGGCTAACTAGCATGTAGCACACATATGTACGTGGGTGGACTAGCATGCAGCATGTGTATGTATGTGGGAAGACTACCATGCATCACGTGTATGTACACAGGCTGATAGTGCAGTAGGATGCGTACATTATCCAAAAAGTTGTTTTTTGAAGGAAACCTCAGTAGTATGATTGACAAAGGATGAAAATGGATGGACCAATGTCTTGGATGCATAGATGTGGAATTTTTGGACTATAACATAGCCACTACGAAAATATGGTTCAAAGATAAGGAAAATCGAGAAGTAAAGGGGTTTGATGTGTATTTATATATAAATATCTAAGTATAGGATTGACATCAACATGTTTTACATTGTTGCAGTATTCTCCACAATTTTTGTGGGTTTAATAAATGAAGAAATCTGAATGCTCTAGATTTATATTTTTTTTAGCAATCTTATCGAAATCCAGTTACAAAAGGAAAGGCTAGGTATGGAAGAAAATGTAACTCCACACTTGATGGTTTGCATCAACATGAAGCTCAATAAATGTACATTTGGATGATTTTTGGTCTTCCCCTTCTGGGGTGACTGTTCCTATCACCTACGAATCTTCATATTTCTCCTAAGTGATATTTACAATAATTTTGACAAAAGTAATGCAATTATAAGGATTACATGTCCAAAATTCCCCCTTTAATATAAAGGGCTATTTGTGAGTCCAAGCATCATTCTGAACATTTCAAAATTTTCTCTTCCAAGCGCTTTGGTGAAGATGTTCACAATTTGCTAATTTTTGGAACAATGTCTCAAGTGAATAAATTGGCCTCTACATGATATGGAATTAGATGATACTTTGTGTTGATGTTTTAGTTCAATCATGTAATCTGAGATTCTTGGCCAACTTGATTGCAGAAGTATTTTCAACTAGAAGATGAGTAGAATTAATTTGTTTCTCCTGTAAATATTCAACTATTTTATTGATCCACACATTCTCCTTCATTGCTTCAATAGCTGCCACATATTTTTCCTCTGTTGTGGAATCTACTAGAATTGACTATTTGTGTGATCTCCAAGAGACAACTTCTCATCCAAGACTCATGAGATAACATGAAGTTGACACTCTGTTTTCCTTATCCCCAAAAAATTATGAATCAGAATATCCAATCAGGTTGAAATCATCTACCTTAGAGTACTTGAGTCCAAAATATTGAGTTCCCTTAGAACTCTTTTGTCAACAAACCAATGTCCTTCACAATGTTTTTTCATGAACTTGGAAATAATTTCAACAACAAATGAAATATCTAGTCTGGTGGTGGTAAGGTATATAAGACTTCCAAAAGGTTGTTTGTACTTAGTTGCGCCCTCAAATTCATTCCCTTCTTTTTATGTGAGCTTCAAATTATGTTCCATTGGAGTAAAAACAAGATTACACTCAGCCATGCCGAACTTGTTCAACAATTCTCCAACATAATTATTTTGGGAGATTAATAAGTACTTTGGATTTTGAATCACTTCAATACCAAAATAGTAGTGAATATGTCTCAAATATATCATATCAAATCCTTTCTTCAACTCTTTCTTTATGGATGCAATATAACTTTCAATGTTCTCTATTATCAAAAGTTCGTTGTCATTGATGTCAACCCTAAAAGAAGCATGTCAACCCTAGAAGAATCCCTGAAGAAATTCCAAGAAGCCCCTATAATTGATGGGTTCATTTGGATTATCCAAAGTGGTCCCCTTATGGCGTAGGTTTAAGAATATCCCTCACAGAAAGATGCTTTGAAGAATCCTACAAGAAGCCTAAGAGGTGTGGTCATGAAGCATGAAGTTGTTTTAGGAAATTAAGGATGAAGGACATTGCAATTGCATGAAAAACCCTCATATATGGATATTCCTCATCATGCCATTTCCAATGGTAAGTTGTACGCCACGTGGTTCCTCACGGTTAAGGAGATATGACCTCTTAAATATGAAGCAATGAAAACAAATGAAGAAACACCAAATATAAGAACAAAAAGTTACAAGTCAGCCCCTAAAAAGTGTTGCAAACAAGAAGTTACAAGTCGGCCCATTGCAATGAATATTAAAATAAATATTATGGATATTGTTGGTAAATTTGGCCCCAATGTAATACTCATTAAAAATTAAATTGAATTTTATTTGGGTCAAGTCGACCCTAAAAAGAGGGTGTCATATCTAGTATAAATAAGGAACTTAGGACTTCATTTGTTACATAAACTCAAGTCATTTTTATCTTAGCTAAACAAGGATATCTAGGCAAATTTTAGAGGAAAGGTGAAGTGAAGAAGGGTGAACTTCCAAGGGAGGATGAAGTCTTGTGATGATGTGTTCTAACGTATATTATTTAAAGGTCATCTTACCATTTTTTCTATAACATTTTTTCTAGAATGAATGAGATACTGACTATTGAGATGACATATCATGGTACTTGTGGTAAAAATTTCAGCTACTGGTTCATTGTATTTTTTGAGATACTCTTTGTGGAAGATAGGGTTTTTGACTAGTCCTGGAACTATTCTTAAAATAGTGTTCTAAGAAAAATAGTCATAAATTCTTCATAGAGGATCCAAATTTTGTGAGACAAATTGAATTGAAAAGAGTACATTCCTTAGTATGTTCTATGTGAGTTTTAGAACTAGATAGAAAATATTAAATGCGTGGCATGATCTACAAGTTTTCTCTCCAAAATAGGACATAATTCAGCAAGGTCTGCCATTTTCGATGTAACGTTTGTTCTGAGAAGTTTCTGATCGTGAAATTTTGGGGAGATGGAAGAAAGATCACAGAGTATCTCTGGTTAAAATTTCAAACCTTGGCTCACAACATTTTTAGAGATATGATCTGTGTAATTAATAGTTCTTGAATGGTCCTGAAGTATGTTTAAAACAAGTCATCTTGGCATTTTTCCTATAACTTTTGTTCTCGGACATTGCAAACTATGAAATTTTCAGAGGTCTGACAATACATACATAAGTATATCAGATAAAAATTTCATAATCATAATGGAAAAATGAGATCGTGGTGAATCTTACAATTTTGTAGATTCGAGGTATGTTATGGCACATACTTGAGGCATATGTTGGAACTTGGTTTAGGGTATGTTATGGCACATGCTTGAGACATATGTTGGCACTTTGTTTAAGGTATGTTATGAATGTTATGGTACATGCTTGAGACATATTTTTCATATCTTTGGTACATGTTTGATGGGTGTTATGGCTCATGGTTTGGAATTTGTTTGATGGATGTTATGGCACGTGTTTGAGGCATATATTGACACATGGTTTATGGATATGACTGTTATAGCAATATTTGCCTCACCCTATGAAATCTTGCACAAAAGGCCTTTTTTCATTTCCCCATGCAGACTTATCATCACTGTTTGTAAATCCCAGAGCTAAAAATACATATTTTTCCACATGCACGCACATTTCCTACTATACATCATGCGTATATGCAAGTTGCACCACTACAACTTGCATACATTGGGATTTGTGCCCAAAAATGAAAATTTGGTTTCCATGTCATGAAAGAAGATCTATAATCCTTGGCCTTCCATATATTGGAAACGTTTAAACTTGGCCCTTCAGTTCCATTTGAAGGAAATAAATGGGCCAATTCTGAGCTATGGAAAAGAGGAGAAGAATTCAACTTTGAGAGAAAAGTTACTCTGGAGAAATTATTTACTTCATATTGAGTATGCATCCCTTTGTCCTTTAAGTTTGAACACAGTGTTCAACCCCCAAGCTCTTCCCTTATTGATTGAGAACCTCATTGTTTCTCTTTTATGAGCTTGCCTTTGGTGGAGGATTGAAGTGGTGGAGGCCCAACTGGAAGGAACTTAGTTTCTTGGTTATGAACCGTGCCGACACGGAAGTCTGTAACATTTTAACTTTTGTTGATCATATATTACCAGAAAAACTCTTTTCCCATCCAATTGATATATTGCAAATATTTGAATTATTATTCCATGGGCGTATTTGTCATGTTTATTAATGTATTATGCTATTGAATGTGCTAACATCATTTATTATCACGATATGCTTGATTTGCTTGGTTGTTGAGGACTAGTTGCAGGTATATTGTTTCGGGTCAAGTACTCAATGGTGGACTTCATCGAATGTCTGGACGAGGTAGGACTTTTATCTTGTCTTGCTATCATATTTGTTTACATAGCATACTTGAGAATAGAGTTGATTTCTGCAGTCATCTCCGTCTATTGTGGTTTACCCTAGCCATAGAGAGATTTTCCTCGTAACAGAATTGGCGACCATACTGGGGAATGAATCTTCTTTCTTAGGGTTTGGAGTACTTTTCTCCTTATATTTCTCTCGTTCCTATTGTGTTTCTTGTCATATCATTGCTTGACAGACTCTATTTACTCTGGGTCTTAGTTTTTCATCCTTCTCCCTTCCCTGGCCTTGTTTTTGAAACATATACATGGTTTTTGGCTTGACAGTCGTGTATATATGCAGGTTATCCCTCTAAAATCTATGTACATACGCTTTACTTCCTTGAACAATCACGTACATCAGCCTTATTTGCTTGTTTGTTGGGCCTGATGGTTGCTAGGTGGGATTTGATGTTTGTTGAGTCTTCTTGGGTCTTTATAGTGTCTGTTAAGTGTCTATGGGATGACAGGAAACATGTCCATGGTTGAATTTTTGGGCGGAATCTTTCTCATCACCTTTTCATTTTGATTGTCCGTGTACATTGGGTTGGGTGTCTTGTTGCTTGGTATCCTACTTGAGTTGTCCGTTTCTATACACGGTAGATTTTATATATCAAGTTGTTGTTCAGTCCATGCATTTTCACTTTCCTTATATTGAAAATACAAAAATATTAGGAATTTTGCATTGCTTGGCATTTTTTATCTTTTGAGTCTTTTGTCATTAGCTTAGTGCATGTAAAGAAAGATTTCATTTTTATTTCAAAATTGCAGAGTTGAAATTGAAAATTGCATTTGTTATTAGAAGCATATCATTCATTGAAAATTGAAGTTAGGACTTTGCATTATATTCATATTTACTTTTCTTGCTGAGTCATAACATCATGAGTTTCACTACCATACCTTTTTGAGTAATCACAACCACTAAAATTAACGCTATAATTTAAAATTGATTAGTCATGATTTTATTTTCTAGGGTGCACAAACTAGATTAGGATTTAGTGCCTTGGAATAGGATTTTGTGAGTAAACTTCTCCAAGGCAATTAAATCAATATATGTGTCTAATAGAGGGATTGGAGAAATCCGTTGTATAATTGGTAATATCAGGAGGCTCTGCTCACATCAGATTTAATCACGAGGTCGCATGAGGTTGGTTGAAGGGATATCCCCCCAATACCTTCTTAGAATCAGAGATATTTCTAGGGATCTATTTGTATCAGGGGATCTTGCTAGTACCTTTACCTCCATGAGAGGTGGTACTTTCAAGGTTTCGAGGTTTGCTACCCTACCCATACGGTGGACCTGACTTAGAACTACTGACCTATGCATCGGTTATACATTGGTTGCTTAGTTTCTTGACTTAGGTGCCACATAGGTTACCTGCAGGGGTTAGTCTATAGGTACCCTGGGTCAGATAAGGGTCGGACAACACACAACCTTTATGGAGGATTACCTCTCCAAGGGGATCTGACCGACTGCTTGTTAAGCCCACGAGGGCCATTATAATTGATTATGTTACCTTCGATCTTTAGCAGGGAGTCTCAAGCCCCTCTTGGGTGAGACATACCTTCTTTAGGGAGGGAGGCCACTTTCATCCACTTTACCCTGTTTGTATGCATAAAGGCCATTTGATTTTTGGCGTGCTCTTTGATTATAAGTTGGCCTCAATATTTTTTGCTGAGTTTTCATTATCATGGATAGTGGAGTTCCTTTGGCTTCCTCATTACTACTACACCCCCCCATGATGTTCACTCATTTTATGGGGGGAAATTTGTTTGCTTTTCAAAATGGCATGCATAACTATGACGCTCAGTCCGCGCCTTGGGTTTCTAGTCATGTTCCTATTGATATGATATGCCTTCACCTTTTCAATCCTCTCCCTGTTCCACTTATATGAATCCTAGCATTGGATCTAGAAGCACCATGGCCCCATTTCCTATGTCTTCATTTTATATGAGTCATGTCCCTCAACCAACTCTCACTGTGGGAGGTTGGAACCTCCCCTCTTATGGATCCAGTCCTAGATATGCTCTATCAGGAGCTAATACTCAAATAGGTTCTTATTATACTTATTACACCCCACTCATGTATCCTTCATCTATTATGCCTGTTCCTTCGAACATTTTTCCCATGGTGGGTCCACACATATCCCCGGGTCTTTCATATGGGGAGAATCAGTTTTACGGTTTAGGCCACACTCTTCACGGAACCCCTTCACAAGGGGGAAGCATATATCCTTTCTATAGCGGGAAAAACCCCCTATGGACTACACTAGGGTTCAACATGTAGGCAGATCTAAACATCTAAAAGTCTCTTACTCTTTAGACTACCCCGAATATACCCCACATTCATATTCGAAATACAAAGTGAAAAGATCTTGTAACTCTACCTTTAACTCCGCGTTCGGTGTCGATCCTTGCACACTTGATAGCTACGCTGACTACAAGCCTCCTCCCAAGGCTAGCCTGCATTCACAAACAAATAAACAGGGAAACACAAACATGCATCTCATATATAAATCATGGGTTAGATGTTAGCATAAAACATAAAGAAAATGCAATCATTTGACACGTCATATTTCAGGACAGAAAAAGTATTCCTTTTATAGATATCACAATGTTTGCTTACAACAAAGGTCGACGACTGCTCCACGAACCTAGTCCGGGCTCCTCTTCACCAAGCTCAAACTGCACTTCCACGTATCTTTCTCCTCTCACACTTCTTCCAAGGAAATGGCATAGGCTTATGATGGAGGAAAAATGGAAAAATTGGGCATTCTGATGCAAATCTCACAAGGTGGTTGCAATTTAATGGGGCAAGGAGGGGATGTGAAATGGCCAGAGTTTCACTGTTCTTATGTGTGGATATAGAATGGGACCCCAACACCTCATTTTATATGGGAAAAGGATGGTTATTTGGTTGGGTGATGGGCTATAGGCGATCGATTGGTTGGGAAACTGCCCAATAGCCCATAATCTCAAGGAATTCCTTGCAACTTTTTAATTTTTGCAACATTTGTGGGTATACGCAGGCTGTAATGGTGTAGCTATCATACGTACATAGGTTGTAGTGGTGCATCTTGTGTGTGTATGTAGGCAGTAGTGGTGCAATGCACGTACATCTTCAAAAATAGGCTTTTTAAGAAGAGTTGCTTAGTGATGGCTTGACAAAAATAGCAAGTAAGAGGGCCAAATGTCAGGTATGCATGTAGGGTTCAATTTAGGGTTATAACAGATGCCCCCTAATGTGTGAGGTCATAAGAGTATCTGATGGACGAAATACATTACAAATCTTCACCAATGTACGAAGCGAGTGAGCCCGGGACCAGAGTTCGGGAGGTGTCATCTGCAAAAGAACAATTGTCTCACCGAGGTGGGAATACCCATGCTCGGGATGAAATAAATAATGGCTGCCAATAAAATACACTGCAGATCCATGTCATATAACTATATAAAGTGTAGTTGCGAGCAATACACAGCAGATCTACATCTCAAAATCAAAGATATACATGTTTAGTATTCATATTCAAGAAGCCAATGACGCCTGATGGTTGGAGATGAGGCCTTAAGAGCTCGAGAAAGAACTTAAAAATATTCAAAACTTAGGTAGGAGTGTAATGTGAGTGTACGACTTCACTACCCAAAGGTCTTTGATGGCTTGTTGGGAACAGACAAGAGGATCTTGATGATCAGGTAGAGAACTTCATTGATTTCGAACAAGGACTTGATTGGACTTTCAATATGGTCAGGCATGAGGTCAAGAGACAAACTGCAGAATGGCCGACTCAAGTTGGGTAAAATTTCCCTTGGACAATAGCATGATAAATGATAAGACTCAGGCAACATGACATTGACATAAGTTCACGATGCAGGAGGCAACACAAACTCTCCATGTGTTTGGAAGGATAACCAAACAGAGGAGGACACAGCTCTATGTAGCGAGAACAGCTTCCTAAGGTCATATTAAATCCAAAATCTTGACAAACAAACGAAAGGATGTGTTTTTTCCAAGGGAGACGCATTGTGCTTCCATAAAAGAAAATATATTTCCCGTCCTCTTTTTGGGGTATATTTGATTTTTTTTTGTCTTTTTCAATATTTTAAAGAGCTTGAAAAAGTATAAAAGAATGCTACGTTACAAAGCAGGAACGAGTGTCGCAAGCATACTGGTTCCCAGTGCAAGAAACACACTAATGATCAAAGCAAGAAGACATGTGCAGGAAAAGGACACACGTGGAAAATTTCTTCATGGGTCAAGGTGTCAAGACGTAGAGGAAAAGTGCTACAAAGCTTGCGTATAAGGCATGTTTCAAAGGTTCAGTTGAGAGCAACATGGAGTTGGCATTAGGCCAACGATGCAAAGATGAAAATGTGATTGATAAGACACAAAAAACCACTTCAATGTATGTTTAACGATCTCATAGAAGGTAAGCTTGGTGGTTTTTCAATTTTAGAGAGTCTGAAAAAACATAAAAGAAGACTCCATTGGGGTACCTTTTTCGCAAATAGTTTAGTCGGTTCAAAAAAGGGGTAAACTAGCACCGAAAAGGTGTCTATTTAAAACCATTTCAACGAGTGTGACAAAGACAAGATCACTCAGCAATCTTTTCAATTTTAAGGAGTCTGAAAAGAGATTAATTATGGACTCACAGCCTTTTTCTAGATTTAGTCTCCTTAGCCCGAAAAAGTATAAAATTTACTTAGGAGAACTCTCCTCGCGAGACGAATCTCTTGACATGTACCTTTTTACTCCTTAATCTATAGGCTGGAAAAAGGGGTAAACCCATGCCAGTAGATGTTTTTCTAAACCAATTTAACGAGTGTGAAAGAACAAGGTCACTCGGCGATCTTTTCAACTTTAAGGATTTTGAAAAGAGCTTAACTATGGACTCCGTAGGGGATGTTCTTCTGGACCAATTTAACGAGTGTGAAGGAACAAGGTCACTCGGTGATCTTTTCGATTTTAGGGAGTTTCAAAAGATCTTAACTATGGACTCTGTGGGGGTTACCTTTTCGTAAATTTAGTCCCTCAGGCCCAAAAAAGGGTTAAATGTATACCTAAGAATACTCTTCTAGCGAACAAAATTTCCTAGAGTATACCTTTGTTCGTATAATTGATAGTCCAGATCAAAAAAGGGGTAAACTATCGTCAGACAAACGTGCCTTCAAGTTTTAGTTTGGCGAGCGTGAAGGGCAACAAGATCACTTGACAATCTTTTCTTGTTTAAAGAGTCTGAAAAGGGATTAAAGAAGACTCATTTTTTTGTTTGGGAGTCCCGAGGGTGAGGTCAAGAGTGATGATGTATCATGTAAATGAGGCTCAAACTCGTAATCAGGACAGGACTAACAAGGAATCCCAAGCCTAAAGTCATTAAAAACGGCATGGACGCCAAAAGAAATAAGGATCTAACTACGGAATCCATGTAGAGGTAGGTTCTACCACTAAATTACGACACTTCTAAAGAAGCAATGATGGTACTGTGTCGCAATTCAGTGGGATCGATCCTATGGCAAAGATAAAAAGACAATGAGATGCAAAAAGTGGAGGTGGAATCCTAACTTAAATGCAAAAAATTGGAAAAACAACTTTTACCAAAGGACCTTTAAAGTGACCCATCTCTCAAAAAGTTAACCAAACCCAAAATCAAAGTTTATCGTAACATCCAATAAGAAACTCAAGAACCACATTAAATGATTTTCAAGCCAGAAAAAATAACAAAAGGGTTCAAAAAGTGGCAAAAAAGTCTATAAATGGAAGCTGACAGCTCATTTTCACCATTGCAAATTGAGAATTAACCAAAAAGCCAAAAGACCCCTTTGCTAAAAGAGTTGAATCTAGGAGCTTCAGAGGAGGAAATGAACTTCCACCTAGACCAAGTAAGTACAAATCATCCCCTCTTGCATTTCCATACTTCCTTTTGCATTTTCTTTTAGTTTTTGGGGGGTTGCGCCCTTTTAAAAAAGGGCGGCCCTATGTGTACGCGGGTTGTCCAAGGACAACCTGCATATGCCCGCGTGTAGAAAATAATCTGCATGTGTGCATACATGATTGTGTCCAAGACAACTCACGTACACCATCAATAGCATTGAAAAAATGGAAAAGAAAGAGCTAACTCTCCCATGAACTTGTCGTTTTGCAGGATGTATGTCCACTAGAGAGAGAGGGAGCATGAAGACATTGATATCTTAGTCGATGAGGACCTTGCCACTATGGCCGCATTGAGACAATGTGGTTTGTGGAAGTTCTTCCGGTGTCCATTCATGAGGGCAGAACCCAAGCTGTTGAATGCCTTAGTAGATTATTGGCACCCCGACGCTGAGGTGTTTATGCTCGAGGGGTAGTCGTTGACTCTAACGACTGAAGACATTTACTTTCTGACTAGCCTATCGAGGAGAGGGGAACCAGTCAACTTACATTCTTTTCCCCCTAGGCCTCATAACATTGCCATGTTGATTGACCTACATTGCGAGGTCAGCACTGAGAAAGTAGATTATCAGGTGCCAATCCACAAAATCACCAACCTATCACTGAATTTGATAGTTTTACTCATTGGCTGGATCACTGAATATGTGGATTTACATCATGCCTCCCGGGCGCACATGCATTGTGCGGTACAGTGCTTAAATGCACAAATATTTGACTGGAGCATGACCATGCTAGACTGCATGAAGAGACAGTTCACCGAGTGTCGCGGGTGGAGCAACAAGAAATTTGGATTTGGGACCATTCTATGCTCATTCTTCTTTGAGAGGGTACCCAGTCTCAGTCCATGAGAGACAGGGTAGGGGCATGTGGCCTCCCTCCCAACATTATGTAGGTGGGTAGCATTACTCCCATGACAGGGGGGAGGAAGGACCATAGAGGCCTTCGATGACACCTTTTTTGACTGGTGGGCATGACAGATTTTAGCGATAGAGGACTACCCCTATGCCGGGATCAACTTTTCCAGGGACCCGAACATGCTCATACCTCCTGGAGAGGAACGAGGAGAGATAGGTAAGTTTTTTTTTAATTTTTATTTAACTTTTAATTTCTTTTCAATATATATCATTTTTATGCTAATCAGAGTATCTAACAACTATGTATATGTTATGTACAAATGTGGGACCAGTGCATCCAGCGGACTTCACGAGGACCAGGCAACGTCCTCGACCAAAGGTAGTACCAGCTGCAATCGTCAGACCAGCAGCAGCAGCAGCAGGGGGACCTCCATCTGGAGAGGCTGAGAGAGTATTGAGATTGGTGGAGTGGAACCTCACTGCACTCACTCATGTTGTTCCCATGGCTGAGATCGAGGATCTCCCACCATCGATGCAACCTCACGTAGTTGGGGTGCCACGGACCTGGGTCCAGCTCTTCTGGCATTTGGAAAATGTCATTGTTCACTATGGCAGGGCCAATAAGCCCCGCCCTTAGCTAGGGTGGACCACTTACATGCTGAGGGCACTTTTTGTATATTTTTTAGGACATAAGCCCCGTGATGTAGACTGGACATGTATTGAGGCATTCACGCCTACCAATATACTCTGACTCTTTTGATATATATATGTGTGTATTTACATATTTCATGTCTTATGGATTAAATTTATTTACAAATGTATTTACGTGTGTATGTGTGTGCTTCTTCTTATATGTGTGCAATATGCTAATCTAATACATGATTAGATAGAGTATCTGTGATTTGATTCAATATCCTAGGAACATGGATATACGTGATGTAATCAAAGCAACTTTCTAAGAGACGTACCCTAAGGAATTGTCGATGTAGAGTAGGATCATAAATGTGGTAAACCCCATTTAACTGGGACACAACCAGCTGAGCGTCTAAATAGACCCTGAGGTTAGAGATACCATGCGATAGAGCATCACGAAGAAACTCTATCATTGTGCTGTATTCGGTGACATTGTTTGTGGCATCACCTAAACAGATACCTCCAAAAGACAACAACTAGCCTTGAGGCATGAAAATCACCCACGTTGTGGAAGAAAGCCTCCGAGTGTGTCCACTAGCACTGTCCACTAACCCAACGAACACCTCCGATTCACTTGACATCTTCCATGGTGAAAAAGATGACATAAATAACAACATGTCCATAAAACAACAAAAGACAAAAAACTAAAATGTATAAAAACTATACATATGTACAAGAAGTCACCCAAGGCAGCCAACCTACGAGTAATACTTCTTGAGGTAGAGCCCATTTCTAGGCTCCACCAAAGAATTTCCCTCAAATTCCACAAGATGATAAGAACCCTTCTTTAAAACCTCCTTCACGATGAAAGGTCTGAACCACATGGGTTTGAACTTGCCTTCCCCCAGGGGGTCCTTATCCTGGTCGTAGACTAAGATAAGGTCACCTTCAGATAAAATCCGAGGACGTACGGACCGATCATACTGACACTTGACTCTTTTTTTATGAGCCTCATTAGCTAAGGCTGCATCACTTCGCTGCTCATGGAGATGCTCGAGATATAATAGAAGCTCCTCAAGCAATGAAGTGTCTGGCAATAACTGTACTACCAACTTTAGAGACGAGATCTAGCACTCTATAGGCAAGACTGCTTTCGTACCGTAAATGAGTTGAAAGGGTGAGAAACTAGTTGTAGTCTTCACAGATGTTTGATAGGTCCATAATGTCGAGTACAACATCAAATGCCAATTTGTCTTGGAAGAATTGATCGTTCGCTGTAGAATAGTCTTGAGGGACTTATTCACGGCTTCTACTTGGCCATTCTCTTGTGGGTATTAGGGTGATGAATTCTCTTTCCTCAACCCAAGATTTAACGTTAACTTGAACATAATTTTATTTTGAAAGTGACTGCCATGGTCAGTGAAAATCTCCCTCGGGATGTCAAACCTTGCTATTATCTGGTTAAACAAAAAGAGAGTTGTTGTCTCTCCATCATTATTAAATGTTGGCATAGCTTCAACCCACTTCGTGAAGTAGTCTACTGCTATGATGATATAATGGTGCCCCCTTGCTGAAGGGGGGTGGCATGTAGTATAATCAATCCCCCACTTGGTGAAGGGATCAATAGTAATGACGAGAAACATGGGAGTGGGTTGTGCCCTCATCTTTCAAGAGAAGATCTGGCATGGGTGGCACTTTTTGACCGACTCAACGCAATCCTTGATTAACGTCCACCAATAGTAACTAGCTCATAGAATATTTTGGATTGTTTCCAACCAATAAAAATGACCACCACATGCTCTAGTGTGGCAGTCATTAAGCATGAGTTTCACTTCTTCATGAGTGAGGCATCGATGAAGGATGCAATCTACACCTCGACGATACAAAGTGTCATCAAGTATGAGATAGTTTTTTGCCCGATGGCATATGCGTCGACACTCATCACGAGAAGCAGAGGCGAGGAACTTCAAATTCTAGAGATAGACTAGTATATCTCCATACCAGGGGTCCCAAGATGAGATCGGAAAAAGATCACCTTTAATAGGTGAGTCTTCGGGCATAACATCACCTCACTCGACCAGAAGTTCTAAGATGAGTTCTGCAAAGACCAACAACTTTTTTGATTTTGTCGAAACAAAATCCAAGTCAAATTCCTGGAGGATAACTATCCATCTACTGATATTTCCGCCGATTACACATCGTGTCAACATGTATTAGAACGGATTCACAACAGCAACGACGATGGCCTTGTGAAGCAGGATATATTGATGAAACCGTTGGACAACATGCACTGCTACCAATGCCAGCTTCTCAACATGGGAGTAGTTGAGTTCTGGTCCAACTAGGCCTCAACTCAAGTAATAAATCACATGCTCTTCAAGCAGATCATCCTCCTGAACCAAGACCATATTGATGGTTGACTCTGCAGTGGCCAAATACAATAAGAAATCTTTATTATAATTGGGTGGTCGAAGCAAAGAGGCATATGTAAGAGCGCATTTCAATGCCTCGAGGGAGCATTGAGCAGCTTTGTCCCAATGGAAAGGGACTCCCTTTTTCAGTAAACGCATGAACCCTTTTGTGATCTCAGCATAATTTGTGATGAAACATCGTAAAAAGTCTGCTTTCCCCTGTAAGCTCTGAAGCTGAGGAACTATGCACGGGGGAGGCAACTGAACTATCGCCTCAACCTTTAGAGGATCGATCATGATCCCTGTAGTCAAAACTATGAAACCTAACAAACGACCCGACATCACGCAGAAACTCCACTTGTTTGGAGTCAAGCGAATCCGATAGAAGTGACATCGTTCAAATATAAGTCAGAGGTGCATGGGATGATTAGTGCTCTTACGAGATCGTGATGCTAAATCATCGAGATAAGCCTCGACTATGTGTCTTAGGTCGTGGAAAGAAAAATACATGGCCCGCTGAAAAGTAGCTCTAGCATTTTTCAGGCCAAAAGGCATCTTGCGATAAGTGAATGTGCCCCATGGACAAATAAAAGTGGTTTTTTGTTGGTCTTCGAGCTTAATCTGGATCTGATTGTATCCTGAAAAACCATCCATGAAAGAAAAGACCTCATAGCCTGCACACTCATCGACAATCTAGTCAATGAATGGGGTGGGGAAATTATCCTTTGGACAGGCCTTGTTCAAATCATGAAAGCCCATACATACACAAATCATTCCCTGCTTTTTGTTGACCGGAATGGGATTTGACACCCATTGCGTCAATTGGACAGGGCAGATGAAACCGGCTTTGAGTAGTTTCTCTACTTCAGCCTTGATAGCTTCTTCTTTCCTAGGGTTAACCGGATGAAGCCTCTGTCAGAACGGCTTAGTGTCAAGATACATCATTATTTTGTGTTCGAATATTCTTGGATCGATGCCTGACATTTCCTCATAAGACCAAGAAAAAATGTCATGGAATTCCTTAAATAAATCTATGTAGATTCAAATATCCTCAGGGGAGTAGTCCGCTCCGACAAAGACATTCTTTATGACGCCAGGGGTTCTAGAGATGTCAATAGGTATCATTTCAGCGATACTTGTCATATTACCCTCGGCATAAGCTGCATGCATAGCCAAAGGATTAACAAGACAAGACCTATCTGCAGTCATAGTCAACGTGAATTCACCTGCCTCTATTCTTCTTAACTCCGAGAGAAAATAAGATCTGTGATGGAGATCATCCTAGGGTCTATTCGGACCAGTCATTGCCTCAATAATCACCTCATATGAGGGCAAGACCAAGTCTAAATAATTGGTATTGGCAAGGGAATCTTGAGCCCAAATAGGCTCTAGAACTGGATCTAACTTCTGTGTGGGAGTCGGATTGGGGTCGACGAAAGCTTGCTAGACTATAGAGTACGCAACTTCTGCAAATGACAAGGGCATGGCCATGCCATGATGCTCTGTCCCTTCCATCATGGTCGATGGGGAAGGAAGAGTCCACAGATCATTAAAGTAGGTCATACAAAATGATGACACTTGAAAACTTTTGGCCCTAGGCTTGTCGGGGACAGTCGATATAAACTTGACATTGTCGGAAGGAGGTGGGTAATCGAAAGTACCCATCAAAGGTGGGCACAAACCAACTCCTATGTCGGTGATGCCATGTTAAGGATTATCAATCATCGGGACCATGGATGCCCTCGATGAAGGGTCAGGCCTGGAGAAGGATAATTGATCAATGGTCAAGATCTGGCCCTCATGTGGAAACAGCAAGACCCAAAAAACTGTGGTGACTACTGCATGCATAGCATAGGTCCAACTCCTTCCTAACAGAGGGTTTTAGTCGAGAGGCGCATCGACCACTTCAACCTAGACACACATGGTCTTTCCTCCTAGCTGCATGGATAAAGAAGGAATGATTCCAAGTGGTCAGAAAGAATGACCATCAAAAACAATAAGCAAAGTAGGTGACAGAGACAAAACGGGTTGGCCAATGGCCTTCCAGCACACCAGATATATCATGCACGTCGAGGCACCCTCATCAACCACTATGCAGAAAATATTTCGGGTAAACGTTTTCGTGGTGTAAGCCACTACTATCTGAAACGCCAATTTGGTAGGGTAGATGAGGTTTTAAGTCGGTCGTATAAAGCATGATCATTCCTGTATTACAGGTCTCATCATATCCCAAAGGGAATAACAAAGCCTTTCTCTATGCAAGGCAACTCTAGAGGACTTCCAAAGCAGACATTGCGCAAGCGGTTTGTGACAAATCCTCCACCACAGAATAGTTCTAGGTGGCCCTCGCATTTGGATTGTGAGAAGCTTTCTTGAACGCCCCTTTCAGAATGCGTGTCAAAGTTTCTCCCATCCTCTTCTCGATATGGAGAGGACCAGATGGGTTTATGGCTTCTCTGCCCTTTTTGCTTGATTCTATCATTCTATAATCATGCGCCATAGTTGCCATGTAAGCATCACCTTTCATCATATACACGTTCGTGGATGAAGGATTACTAGAAGATGGAGGGGGTCCCTGACTGGCCCAATCCACGCTCGAAGAGGCTTGAGTCATATTTTTCCCATGAGTAAATGGGTTCGTTAACACAGCAGGCTGTTGTTGTGCCAATAAATTTTGGGCCTCTGCAAGCTGAGGGCATAGGTGAGTCGGATGGTCCTCCGTGCAAAGGTTACACGAATACTTAGACTTCTTCTTTTCTGTGTTTCCCCCACCATCATTATTGGTGGGTTTCTTATCCCCCTTACCCTTCTTGTTTCTCTATTTTTTCTTTCCATCAGGCTACTGGTTGGCCTTCGGGTTTGTCGACTGCATGTTGTGTACATCTGATGTTTGAGTAGGGGGAGCAGTCGAAATAGAGGTTTGGCTGGCCATTGTCTATTATATCGATAATTGTTTCAATTGATTTGATAGCTAATTAGCGGGCTTCGCTTGTGGTGAACCAACAATACCATCGGCATGTGGTCTAGACTTGTGTCTGGACTTATCAAGAATAGACTGCAGCACATCTGGAAAAACTTCGTAAAGTAAACCTGACTGAGAGTATATCAATTCTAGCTATTTAGCTCTCATTATCACCTCTTCCTAGAAAAACACTCATGAGGTTGCAACGTCCTTGGATAACTGGGGTACCAAAAACTTAAGGAACCACTCCAGCAAAAAATCCAGTGGGACTGGTAATTTTATCAAAATATTTCGATGCCACCATTCCCGTATGTGATCTGAGATATGATCGACCTTTGTTTGCTCAAAGTTAGCCAACAATTTGGTGTCGACATAATATCTCACAGGTAGTTGAAAATGGTTAAGAAAAACCATGGCCAACTCACCAAAAGTAGAGTATCTTGAGTGGTCGAGCTCAATGTACCATTTCACGGCACTCCCTATAAGAGTGCATTGAAACAGACGTGATTGTACGAAGTCATCTCGCAAAGCGTTCGACGAGCACCATAGGTGAAAAGTGGTCACATGATCCCTTGGATCTTCATTAGGCTTACCTTTGAACTTTGGAATTTTTGAGGGAAACTTGGTCGGCATAGGAGGCCAACATGGATCATGACAGATTGGGTCATTTAACAATCTTAACAAGTCTATCAAATGTAACATTTCCAGAAACGTAAGTTTGGGATGTTGAATATGTACAAGAGGAAAGGAGCCTGGAATTTGACTGGCACCAAGTTGCCAGGAAAAGTTAGGTTATTGACCAAGGTTCTGGTAAATACCATGGCCTTGGCCAGCGAACAGATACTTCATTTGTTGGGACATCATAGGATGACTCCTATAATTGGACATTGAGGGTTGGGTGGGGATTGCTCCATGTGTTGTGTTCCAAATATTCTGGAAAGGGTTGCCCCATGTCAATTTGACGGGCATAGGTACTGAACCTTGCCCGAGGTTCCAATGACCATGGAAGGGGTTTCCCCCGGTCGTCATCCCTGACAAGGGAACTGATCCCTGCCATAGATTCTAGAGTCCTTGTGAGGAGAAGACTCATGTGCTTTCCCCCTATGTAGGAATAGTACCCTGCACAAGATTTTGTTGTCCAAAACCAAGGTTTCCCCCGGCCGAGACGACAGCCGATGAAAATTCATTATTTCCAAATGTGTTGAACAAAGAGAATGGCATTGAACCCATTGGCATGGTATAGGAAGAAGGCCCTACACTGCCTGCTCCAACCAGGTTGTAGTTCATGTTCGGTCCGATGGGTTGTTGGGAAGCACCACCGAGCGAAGGGTTGAAGGAGGTATATGACCCCCTTCGTAAGGTATAGCATTATAGGGGGTTGAGGTGCCCCCCATGGACCCTTGCAAAGGAGCGTTTGAGCTCCCTGACACCAGACCCATGGTCTGTAGGGTGGAGTAGGAGAGGGCAGAGTTCATATCAAAGTCAGGCATCCCGTATGAAAATGAAGGGCCCGTCTGACTCTGTGTGAATGGGGTAGTGGTCGCCACCAAAGATGGCATCAGACCGCTTCCCGAAGTAGAGGCAGTTGAGACCATGGTGTTCCAGACCGATGAAGGTGGGTTAGGAGGCAGAATGCCCCCAGCGGTAATAGTCGTTGAGGGAGTATGAGGACTCCCAGAAGAAGTAGCAACATTTTCTTCCATAGTTGTTTGCAAGCTTATCTAATGCTCATGATGTGTTATCCACAGAGGGATAACCTGTATTACAACGGGTGTCGACAAGTCAGTGATCAGAGGGTTAAAAGGACCAAGAGATTTCACTCCAAGGTTGGTAACAATAGGTTCCTCCGGATTCGAGTGATCTCTTCTCGGGGAAGGATCGAGTACAATTTCTTGTGGCCTGATCGCTTCGTATGACCCTTGTTTGTCAAGTCTTCACCGTAACGGTGGCGGTGGTGGCTCTAATGCAACCGGTGATAGGCCCTGGAGCCTTCGTGACCGGCAGAGCTCTTGATATTCCACTTTGTGAAAATATTAATGAAACAGTAAGGCTTTTCTAACGTTTGAAAACAAGCACACACTAGAAAAAGTTCCTACAAGATAAAGTAAGAAAAACACTAACTAGTTGGAAGAATAGTTACACCAGCCAACACTAGAGCAACTTACCGGTGCAAGTGAAACTCGAACACGGAATCACCCTTCGGGTATACTCTACAAAGTGTGGCCCGATGTCTACCCTAGGTACCATGGTATACCCCCGCAGTCACCTGTGTAAGTCACTAGAATAAAGGAAACTAGGTTGCCAGCTCACGAATGGTCACCAGGTAGGTACAATCAACAATCAAGTGGACCGTAATGAGCAAGGTATCAAGCCCAAAACCTATCAAGGGTATCAAAATAAAGTGTTCCGAAAGAAAACTGAGGACCTTGAATGGATTCGAGACCCACGAAACTCCGTGGCAAATGCGACCGACAAAATCCCACTACAAGTCCTCTATATGTGTTCCCCTATACGCTTGGTCTAGCTTTGAAGGGGTTATCTCCGCTACCTTTCCGCACACAACCTCGTTTTTAGCCCCTGTGTTAGAGGGGGGTCTCGGATAACAGACTCGTATGTTTTTTTATAAGCCTTGAATAGTTTCCTCTCCAACCTAAATCAAGGCTCTAGCCTAGACTATTTGATTGACCCTACAAACATAAAGTCTAGTAAATTTTAATTTTAGTGTTAATTTCAAATGGATTGTTTTAAGTCAAGGGAAATGGAAATGAAACTAGTGGTGTGAATGGGAAACGAAGAAAAAGAAACAAACAAATGCTGAAAGCAAAATTACTTCTATTTGACAAATAAATATTCACAATTTTAACTCTTTAACCAACTTTTTGTAACTACTTTTTTTTTCTAAGATCTTTTAAAAGAAAACCTAAAACAAGATTTCACTCGAATACAAGATACTTAGTGTCCTAAGAAGTCAGTAAATAACTTAAGAAAAGAACTATTTTTCCTGATAAACAAAGTAACTAACCCAACTACTTAACCAAACAAAGAAATGAAATCTTTTTTACTTTTTTTTTTAATGCTTCAAACAAGAAACTTGAAACAAATTATTTTTCCTTTTCTTTAAAGCACACGAAAGGAAAAGAAGTAAAAAGCAAAGACAAGATCGAGACTGACCTCTGGCCCACTACGGATTGCAGGGAGTCACTAAAGACACCAAAACAGGCTAATCAAAAAAACTCAAAGACTCATCTAGAAAACCCTTTTGAAATAAAACACAAGAAATCTTTAAAAAGATAATCAAACTAACATCAAACCCAGGCTTCAACTATAAAAAGAACGACACTGTACTTAAACAAGAAACCCCTGAGGAGTTAGACTTCAATCAGGGAAGAGGTTGACTGCCTCTTCTTTAAAAAAAAAAAATATTGACACATTCACGCAACTGACACCTAAGCAGTTTGGGTATGTACATGGGTTGTCTATAAAGAAAGACATGTATTTACGCATGCAAACCCACTGCAGGTCACGTACACCTCTGTAACTTCTCAAAAAAGAAAACAAACAGGAAGGCTGACAAGGCAGGGAGAACTGGTATGGCACCAACAGGTCACCAGAACCCCTTAAAGACTTAGCTGACTCAAAAAGAAACTCAAAAGGTAATCAAAACCAATCAAATGCCCAAAAAATCCCCTAAAACCCTAGAGGCTTCCTTATTATGGTCTCCAATTCTGCTATAGCAGGAAAACCCCCCTATGGACTACACTAGGGTTCAACATGTAGGAAGATCTAACCATCTAAAAGTCTCCTACTCTTTAGACTACCCCGAATATACCCCACATTCATATATGAAATACAAACTGAAAAGATATGGTAACTCTACCTTTAACTTCATGTCCAGTGTCGATCCTTCTACGCTTGACAGCTCCGCTGAATACAAGCCTCCCCCCAAGGCTGGCATGCATTCACAAACAGATAAATAGGGAACTACAAACATGCATCTCATATGAAAATCATGGGTTAGATGTTAGCATAAAACATAAAGCAAATGCAATCATTTGACACATCATATTTCAGGACAGAAAAAGTATTCCTTTTATTGATATCGCAATGTTTACTTACAACAAAGGTCAGTGACTGCTCCATGAACCTGGTCTGGGCTCCTCTTCACCAAGCTCCAACTAGGCTTCCACATATCTTTCTTCTCTCACACTTCTTCTAAGGAAATGGCATTGGCTTATGATGGAGGAGAAAAGCAAAATTGGGCAATTCTGATGCAAATCTCATAAGGTCGCTACAATTTAATGGGGCAAGGAGGGGATGTGAAACGAGCAAAGTTTCACTGTTCTTATGTGTGGATCTAGAATGAGACCCCAACACCTCCTTTTATATGGGAAAAGGATGGTTATTCAGTTGGGTGACAAGCTATAGGTAGTCGATTGGTTGGGAAACTGCCCAATAGCCTGTAATCTCAACAAATTCCTTGCAACTTTTTAATTTTTGCAACATTTGTGGGTATACACAAGTTGTAATGGTGTAGCTAGCATATGTACGTGAGTTGTAGTGGTGCAGAAAGTGTGTGTACATAAGAAGTAGTGGTGCATGGTGCGTACATCTTCAAAAATAAGCTTTTTAAGAAGAGTTTCTCAGTGATGGCTTAACAAAAATAGCAAGTAAGAGGGCCAAATGCGAGGTATGCAAGTAGGATGCAATTTAGGGTTATAATAATCCTCACTTGAATAGTCCTTATAATACTTCCGTCTCTTCGCAGACTTCAGTGATGATGTCCATACACACCTCTTTGGATCAGTTAGGCAGAGGATACTACCTTTTCGAACAGGGATAGGGGGTAAACCAAGACCCTTCCTGGCCTGCAATGTTTCAAAGCCTATCTTTCTCTAGACCTTGGTCTCAAGTGCCACAACCCTCTACAAGTCCAGTCACTTCCAGTCATAATGGAGCTCCATCACCAACCTATGCCAGTCATTTTGGAGATGGGTCGACGACCTCTGCAAGTCATGTTAACAACCCTCACCCAGTCATTGCTAGTCATGCTGGGGGAACCACTCTAGTCGCCACGAGTAATATCAATGCCACATCTCCAACCTTTGTACATCATGTCGGAGATGACTTGCTCACCTCTGAAATTCATGTTGAGAGCATGTCACTAGCTATTGGGAATGACGTTGGGGGCATCAAGAAGCCTAGACGCCTCAGACGTAAGCCTAAATTCCTTTGCAGTACTTGCGAAGGAGATCAGCTTAATCGCTTATGTCTAGCTACCGCTGGGATACCGGCAGTATGGTTCTCACCCGAGGGCCCTTTGGGTTCTGAAGTGTCTGTGGTTTCCCCACACCCTATGCCTCCTTTGATTGACACAGTAGTAATGCCATTGCAATCCTGTCCAGACCATACCCTCGTTGTCGAGGGTGATGTGTCCCCTATCCCTGTTATCCTGCATCCTCTTCAACCTAGAATTGAAGAAGTGGTTATACCAGTGCAATCTCTAGTCAATCCTACTTCCCTTGTGGAGGGTGATGTATCCTTCAACCATGTCATCAGCATTCCTGATAACGTCCCTTCTGAACAAGAGAGAGTTCTACTCTCCCTGAGTACTCTCCCTCCAATTCTTGAGGAAGTTCCATTCGATTGGGATGGACTCGTAGGGTATCCAATGCCCCCTCCTATGTATTTTCCAGTAAGAGACATTATTCGATATATCATAGAGATGATAACCTCCGCTAGCACTTTATCCTCCTCGACTTAGAGAGCTTTGGGTTTTCCCAAGCTTATGTCAGCTATTCATTAGATATTGACATTCCACAAAAGTCCAACACAGGAGCCTTGGCCTCCCCCATGACATCCTGCCTAGCAACCTTTTATCGAGTCTGAGTTAATCTCTTTTCCAACTCGTTCAAAAGAGAAAATATTGTCGAGTGATTTTTCCCTTTCGCACTTGTTAAGTTGGACTAGAAAGGTCGCAAGTCTTAGATAAGCCCTTTTCCGACTCATTTGCAAAAAGAGAAAAGATTGTCGAGTGAACTTGTCTCTTTCACACTCATAAATTGGATTTGAAAGGACGTCTATTTGGCACAAGTTTATCCCTTTTTCACACCAAGTAGACTAAATGTCATAACAAAGGACATTTTTTGGCGTTAAGTTGTGATTGCATCTCATGCCCTTGCTTGCAATATTGAGCCTTTAGCCGGTTCTCGCTTTGCATTATAAACCGTTTTCCTCTGTGGTTTTTGCATCCTCAACCAAGAAGAGCCTCATTTATGTCCTTCACAATTTGACACCCTATACCTAGGAGAGAACATTCCCCTGAGTGTCCATCTCCTGCATGCATCTCCTTGCATTAAGCATAGGTATGTTCCACTGCTGGAACTAGTTTTTCTTACTTGCAACACTCATTTCCTTCTCTGTATCATAGCATTCATTTGTCTATGAAAAAAAAAAACAAATGAGGGAGATAAGGGAGTATTATCTTATATCGGCAATAGTCGTGTCACCTTTGAACAGAGTACCAAGTTATTGAGTCCATTTGTCATCATAATTTTTGGATTAGCATGGCCTTAAGATGTTGAGCTCGTTACAGAGTCTTCTCTACCAACTGGTTACTCTTCCAGTCCCTACAGAGAATTTCATTGATGCCTCCTGCATCTCATGTTTCCATCATTGATCCTATGCTGTGGGAGTCTTCCATATGTCTCATTCTCTTGTTCAAAGGAAGTCTATCAACCTATGTCGGCCATTTCTTAGAACTCTTGACTTTGCATGTCGGCCATAACCTCAGTTTGTCTCAGAGTCACATGATATTGTAGTCCTATCACGCACCTTGGTCCTACTTTCATCATTGGTAGGTAACCTTGAACCAGGCAGTCGACATTTCATCATTGGTCATTGACTGGGTAGTTTCCCTTGTGTTTGACGGCAAGATAGATATTCACACATTGGGATTCATGTAGTGTCTTGGATGCCATTAGCATTATTGGTGGTTTCCTTTCCTTTGTCAGTAGTTTTCCTAATTGGCTGCTATTCAGAGGGTCTTTTTCGTGTACCATTTGCACTTGGCACACGCGAAAGATGCACAAGGTTGTTGGTCTGTGAACATGCTCTTCATCCAATTTCCTCCAAATCATGAAGCTCCTGCTTTGTACCTCATGCTGAATGATGAGAGATGCCTTAATTCTCTCCTTTCAGTGGGTCTTCTTCCATCGACTTTATCTCATCTATTCTGGAAACGGGACCTAGAGTCTTATGAGTACCTTGAGGCTTGCAGTCATTACTAGCAGATTCTCTCACCATCGACAGTTGGGAATACATCCATGTCTCTTGACGGATGGATTCTTCAGGTGTTCAACACCGACCCCTTTATTCACACTTGTAAGAATGTGCTCGGTGCCTTGATACCTACTTTCATTATCGATAGGTTTTATTTCATTTGTTAACAGTATACCTCAATGACCGGTAATCAAATGATGTCTCATTGTGTTCGACCTCAACTCCTTTATTCACATGATGTAGACTTTCACCCTTGGTATATTGTGTAGAAGACTTGAAGACATCAGTATGTGGCCACATCTTCTTGAGTTGTTGCTTCCTTTTCATTGGACCAGTACCTATATGACTTCAGTGATCATGGGAGATCATATTGTACTCAATTGTATACAGATATATTTAGATTGATTTTGAGACTGGTTCTACTAGGCCTTGTTCGTGACTATGATATATTTTGGCATGTAACCGCATTTATATTTTCCTATTCATGGCCACGGACAATTGTTTGGTATATTTTCACATGGATCTACAGTGTAATTCTATTGGCAGCCATGTATGCAAAGTTAGTGCAGAATGTAATGAGCAATTAGTTCTTCAAACTAGTTCCCCATCACTCCACTTTTGGTTTATTTATAATGTATTTCGGACATCACAGATACTCCTCTGACCTCACACATTAGGGGGCATATGTTATAGCAATATTTGCCTCACCCTATGCAATCTTGAACAGAAGGCCTTTTTCCATTTCCCCATACAGACTTATCATCCATGTTTATAAATCCCAGAGTTAAAAATACATATTTTTCCACATGTACGCACCTTGCCTACTATACAGCATGCATATACACAGGTTGCACCACTACAGCCCATATACATCGGAATTTTTTCCCAAAAATGAAAATTAATGTTGGGTTTCCATGTCACGACAGAATATCTATGATCCCTTCCATATACTGGAAATGTTCCAACTCTGCCCTTCAATTCCATTTGAAGGCTATAAATGGGCCAATTTCGAGCTATGGAAAAGAGGAGAAAGAATTCAACTTTGAGAGAAAAGTTAATCTGGAGAAATTATTTACTTCATATTGAGTCTGCATCCCTTTGTCCATTAATTCTAAACATAGTGTTCATCCCCCAAGCTCTTCCCTTATTGATTGAGAACCTCATTGTTTCTCTTTTATGAGCTTGCCTTTGGTGGAGGATTGAAGTGGTGGAGGCCCAACTGGAAGGAACTTAGTTTCTCAATTCCGAACAGTGCCGACACAGAAGTCTGTAACATTTTCACTTATGTTGATCATATATTAATAGAAATACTCTTTTCCCATCCAATTGATATCTTGCAAATATTTGAATTATTATTCCATGGGCGTATTTGTCATGTTTAATAATGGATTATTCTATTGAATGTGCTAACATCATTTATTATCACCATATGCTTTCTTTGCTTGGTTGTTGAGGACTAGTTGCAGGTATTTTTTTTGGGTCAAGTGCTCAACGGTGGAATTCATCAAACATATTGACGAGGTAGGCCTTTTATCTTGTCTTGCTATCATATTTGTTTACATAGCATACTTGAGAATAGAGTTTATTTCTGCAGTCATTTCCGTCTATTGTGGTTTACCCTAGCCATAGAGATATTTTCTTCGTAACAATGACACATGCTTGTTACATGGATGATATGGCACACTTGTCTTAGCATATGGTTTGAAGCACATCTTGGTGATGGTCTTGGTATATGAACTATGTGAGTGGATTTGGTTATAGTTGATGCTAATGTTGATGATGAGATATCAGTATCAGTGATAGATACAATGACTATGACAGTAACAGTAGCAAGGACAGTGACAGGTTGATTATCAGTGATAGTTTGATTATCAATGACAGGTTGATTATCAGTGACAATTTTGGTGAACATCTCAGTGACACTGATTATCAGTGACAATTTTATTATCAGTCATAGGTTGATTATCATATATAAGAAGGTTTGGAGAAGAAAGAAAAAACAAGAAGAACATGTGAATGAAGAACTCCCAGAAACCATACTCTCAGGATTTGCAGTAGTGAGAGATCATGATGAATCTACAGGTAAAGAGAAAGATGTCAATGATGACTCCACACTAGAGTGACTTCATCCATTATTATATACCATATAGCTTAGAGACTACCAACGATGTGAATATTGAAGAGGGGGAGTCTAAGCATTAGCCATTGTATATTGGAGAACTATCTTTTAGGAAATATAAAGTGTTTATTTGCAAATTTTGGGAAGGAATATTAAGAGTGGCTTGATGCCAGAAATGCAGAATGTCTCATGACAAATTGGTTTATTAAGAAGCAATTTTCATCCCTATGCAGAGTTTGATTTGAAGACAGAGTGGACCGGTGGACATATTTTATTCAACTTGAAAAGCAGGAATATGCAGTGATTAGTTGCAGCAGATCCGTAGAAGCTCTCAGAACAATGAAGTGGCAGATTAGTCAATAGTTTGTGAAGTTGCGTAGAATATTTATGGACAGTTGTTATGACATATGGAAAGATATGATTTCATGAGATATTTGGAAGGTATAGAAAACGATACTTGACATGAACCAGAAATGATACATGACAGTGGATGAAAATCATGAGCTCAGAAGGAATTGCAGAAAGGAAGATGGACTCATTGTAAAGCATATGAATTAGAAGTAAAGCGTATTGACAGTTGAAACCAGCTTGGAAGGAAAGCAGTGAAAGGAACAACAAGACAAAAAGAAACCATTAAGAAGAGTTATACTATCAAGAGAATATTTTTGGATGATTATGTCAATGATGTCAGTTCAATGAAGCTGACAAGACATGATGACTTGAATTCAAGTGATGAAGAAACCTTAACATGAATGCTTTTAATATACGTTTGGAGATTACGGTAACAAGAAGCACCAATGGACAAAGAGTGTTGGAAGAGAGGAAATAAAGAATATGCAGGAATCCCCAAAATGATCTACAAGGCATCTTGCAAAAGAATACAGGGGAGAGAAATCATTTGAAGGAGTTATCCTTCATGTCAATAGGGAAGAGAAAGAACAAAAGCAAGTGAGAAAGATCAAAGAAGGTATATTGTCAAGGGGGTTACTCTTTTCCATTGATATCAAAGGAGAAGAGAAAGATCAGAAGCATGAAGACAGGGGGAGCATCCCCAAAGAGAATTACCCTCTTCCATTGATGTCACATGGGGAAAGAAACATGAGGTGAGAAATATCAGAAGCAATGTCACAGGGGAATTATGAGTGTTTCCATCAATTCCAAAGGGGGAGATTGTTGGAAAGTTAGTTTTCATTGATTTCAACCCTAAAAGAAGTATGTCAACCCTAGAATAAGCCCTGAAACAAGTCCAAGAAGCCCCTAGAAGTGATGAGTTTATTTGAAGGAATAAGTGATGGGTTAATTTGAATGAGTGTCCAAAGTGGTCCCCTAATGTTGTGGCTTTAAGCATATCCCTCATGGGAAGAGGCTTTGAAGAATCCTATAAGAAGACCCAGAGGTGTGGTCATGAAGGATGATGTTTTTTGAGGAAAATGAGGATGAGGGACATTGTAATTGCATGAAAAACCCTCATATATGGATAGTCCTCGTCATGTCATTTCCAATGGAAGGTGGTATTCCATGTAGTTCATCATGGTTAAGGAGATATTACCTCTTAAAGATGAAGCCCTGAAAGCAAATGAAGAAACCCCATATATAAGGACAAAAAGTTACATGTCAACCCCAAAAAAGTGTTGCAAACAAGAATTTACAAGTTCTCCCCATTGTAATGAATATTACAATAAATATTATGGATATTGTTGGTAAAGTAGGCCCTAATGGAATAATCATTAAAAAATAAATTGTATTTTATTTGGGTCAAGTCGACCCTAAAAAGAGGGTTCCAGATCTAGTATAAATAAGGAACTTAGGAGATCATTTGTTACATCAACTCAAGTGATTTTTATCTATGGTAACCAAGTATATATGACATAAATTTCAAAGGGAAGATGAAGTTAAGAAGGTAAAAAATCCAAGGGAGGATGAAGTCTTGTGATGATGTATTCTAAGGTATGTTATTTAAAGGTCATCTTACCATTTTTGCTAAAAAACAAATTATAGAATGAATCGAATAGGAAACATTGGAGGCTATTGCGAAGACATATCAAGGTACATGTGGTAAACATTTCAGCATCTGGGTCGTTGTAGTTTTGGAGATACAGTCTATGTAAGATAGGGTTTCTTACTAGTCCTAAAACTAGTCTCAAAGAGGTGTTCTGAGAAAAATAGTCATAACTTCTTCATAGAGGATCCAAACTCTATGAGACCAATTACATTGGAAAGAATACAATCCACAGTATGTTTTCTGTGATTTTCAGAACCAGATAGAAAATATTAAGTGTATGGCATGCTCTACAATTTCTCTCTCCAGAATAGGCCAGAATTTATCAAGTTCTTCCATTTTCTCTATAACTTATGTTATGAGAAGTTTCATACCCTGAAATTTTGAGGAGATGTACGAAATATATCAAAGTATCTCTGGTTAGAATTGTAGAACTTGTCTTTCAATAATTTCAGATATATGCTCTGTGGAAGTCAAAATTCCTGAATGGTTCTGAAATATGTTTCAAACACGTCAGCTTGAAATTTTTGCTATAACTTATGTTTTGGGACATTGCAGACTGTGAAATGTTTAAAGGTATGACAATACATACAAAAGTACCTCAGATAGAAATTTTAGAATCAGAAATGGAAAAATGAGATCATGGTGAATCTGACAAGTTTGCAGATTTGAGGTATATTATGGCACATACTTGAGGCATATGTTGGCACTTGGTTTGAGGTATGTTATGGAATATGCTTGAGGCATATGTTGGAACTTTGTTTGAGGTATGCTATGAATGTTATGGTACATTCTTGAGACATATTTTTGCATATCTTTGGTACATGTTTTATGGATATTATGGCACATGTTTTGGTACATGGTTTATGGATGTTATGGCACATGTTTGAGGCATATCTTGGCACATGATTTATGGATATGATACATGCTTGTTGCATGGATGATATGGAACACTTGTATTAGAATATGGTTTGATGCACATCTTGGTGATGGTATTGGAATATGATCTATGTGAGTGGATATGGTTATAGTTGATGATGATGTGGATGATGAGATATTAGTATCAGTGACAGATACAATGACAGTGACAGTGAAAGTGACAAAGATAGTGACAGATTGGATGACAGGTTGATTGTCAGTGACAGTGTTGATGACAGGTTGAGTCTACACTTTTAGGGTGGAAGGAAGGGGTAAGGAAATAGGGTCGTAGCCTCCTTGTAGTTGGAGCCGGAGAATACAGGGAGTTGGATATTCCTTTAGGTTGGAGCTTGTAAATTAGGGGGTCATAGCCTCCTTCAAATTGGAGCTAGAGAATATAGGGAGTTGGAGCTTCCTACAAGTTGGATCCTGTAAATTATGGGGTTGGAGCCTCCTTCTAGTTGGAGCTAGAGAATCTAGGGAGTTATAGCTTCCTTCAGGTTAGATATTGTAAATAGGGGGTTGGAGCCTCCTTCCAGCTGGTGCTAGATAATTTGGAAGTTGGTGCTTCCTATGAATGTAATATTTTGAAATATAAAAAATCATTCCATGGTTTTCTCCCATTTGGGTTTCCATGTAAAATTCTGGTGTATTGTGTATATGTCGTTATGATGTGATGCATTGTTTATGGTTATGTGTTTATGATATGTTAAATTCAATCATAAGTGAATGGAATTATTGATAATTTAATGGTGTGACTAAAAATGGTAAAAAATTCTCAATACTGATTCATTTCCCCCCCTCTCAGTATTGGTGAATATTCCAACAATTGGTATTAGAGCGAGATCCTTCAAGAAAATAGTCTAACTACTGGAAGTTAGATCATGGATTACACAGATTTCATAAAGTGCACAGAAAATGGAACACCAATGTTTTATGGATAGGATGGTTAGAAATATGAGATATGGAGCACAAGAATGAAAACGTTTTTACAGGCATGGGGTATGATGTTTGGAACTTAGTTGTTACAAGATACACTACTTCAAAGAAATTGAAGACTACAGCCAAGAAGGAATTGAAAAGAAACAACAAAATAGAAATGGATTACATCTGGGAAGTATTATCTGATCCGACAAAAGACAAAGTGGGAAAATTTTCATCGGCCAAAGAACTTTGGGATAAGTAACATAATCTCTATTTTAAGGAATATCCTCTTATCTAAGAGTTGGAGCATGCTAATCAGAATAAGGAAGATACTAAAATAGAATGAGAAGAAAGAGGCTCATCATGTCAGACAGATTGATAAGAAGAAGACTACGAAGTAGGCATAGTGGATTTTGAGGATGAACTAATCAGTGCTTTAAGTGAGCTAAATAAAGAAAGAAGGGAAAACAAGTCCCTCAAGGAAGAATTGATCAGGCTAAAGGAAGGTTCTTGAGAAGTCAGGAAGGTTGTCATAAATCTAAAAGTCCATTTGGATGAATCCAAAGTGACTACAGAAACTCTCAAGGATCAATTGAAAGAGAAACAAAGTTTGGAAGCTGAAATATTATCACAAATAAAGGAAGGAGAGAAGAGAGAAGAAATTTTGACAAGTTATATTAAGGAAATATCTGAGGATTTAAAAAAGCTTGAAGTAGAGTTTAGTCAATAAGAAAGAATACTTGAAGAAGAAATCATCACCTTGAAAACCCAACTTTAAGAAGCAAAGAGAATGAAAGAATTCATGAAGATCTAGATGATGAAGAAAAGAAGAACATTGTGAAAAGCTTGAAGAAGAAGTTGTCACATTACGAGTTAAAGTTGTGAAACTCAGAAAGAATGTTGAAGAGAGAGAAATATCCACACCATCAGTAGAGAAAGTTGAAGAGAGATGTTCCAGGTTACTAGAAAGGAAGAATGAAGAGAAGGCTAAGAGTTATGCAGAAATCATCAGAGACCCTATCAAGAAGAAATAATGTGAGCCCTCAAAGAAGAACATCCCAGAAATGAAGAAAAATCAAGAAGAATATTACAGAAGAGACAAATATCAAAGAAGACCCTCCACTTTCAAGTATCAAAGAAGCTTCAATCATTGTGAAGGAAACAATAGAAGAGAAGATCATGATCATCCAAGGCATGAATTCAAAAGGACTACATCACAAAGAACATCATTTTATTCTAGGTATCAAAGTTTATTTTATGGTTATTGTTTTACTTGTAATAACTTTGGACATAAAGTTGTAGATTACAGAGCGTATGGAATAAATGTTCAAGAAATAAATGTTTATGTGGCTCCCCACAATATTGAATGTTACAAATGTCACAACCATGGACACATAGCTCGTGATTGTAGGAGTATGATGGATACTTCCATGGAAGAAAATACTAATATCATATACAATAAGGTTTGGAGAAGAAATCAAAAACAAGAAGAGCAAGTGAATTAAAAACTCCCAGAAATCATACTCTCAATATTTTCAATAGTAAGAGATCATGATGAATCTACAGGTAAAGAGGAAGATGGCAATGATGACTCTACACTAGAGAAATTTCATCCACTTTTCTAGGCCATCCATCTTGGAGACTCCCAACAATGTGAATATTGAAGAGGGGCAGTCTAAGCATCAAACATTGTAGATTGGAGAAATATATTTCGGGTATTCTGAAGTGTTTGTTTGCAAATTTTGGGAAGGAAGATTAAGAATGGCTTGATGATAGAAGTGCAGAATGTCTTGTGACAGATTGGTTTATTAAGAAGCAGTTTTCATCCCCATGCAAAGTTTGATTTGAAGACAAAGTAGACCAATGGATATATTTGATTCATCTTGAAAAGCAGGAATATGCAATGATCAATTGCAGTAGATTCAAAGATTCTCTCAAAACAATGAAGTGGTAGATTAGTCAGCAATGTGTGAAGTTGTGTATAAGAGTTATGGACATTTGTTATGACATATGGACAGAGATAATTTCATAAGATATTTGGTAGGTCTAGAAGACAATACTTGACATGAACCAGAGAGGATACATGGCAATGGATGAAAAGCATGAGCTCAGAAGGAACTGCAGAAAGGAATATGGACTCTGTTAAGAACCCAATATAGATATACAAATATAATCACCAAAAATACTGAATACACAATAGATCCACAAAGCAAGATAGAAGAAACCACATTTTATTATTACCAAACCCTTGAGGTAGGGAAACACCATACAATGGATCATATTATGCAAGGGAACCTCTCCTGTTCACTTGCCTCTTCGAGGGGGCATCCTCCTATTGAACTTCAACTCCAAACACAATACTTCTCTTCGTGTCTCATTACATTGCTTGAGCCCCTTTATATAGTGCTACCATCACCTAAGAACATTCTAGAGGAGGAATCTTCTAGAAGTAGAACCTTCTAAAAAGTCCTCTTACATTTATTATATCTAACTACCATAGTGTGCCTTATTTAATAATATAGTGGACCTAGTCCACCTTACATTGAATGACCTCCACTATTATCACTATGGGCCCTCTGGGCCCCCCCCACTACCTCTCTAGCTACCTTACATTCCATCCCCCTTATGAAAGCGTTGTCCTCAACG
>ML782828.1:488543-501233 GCA_009831015.1 Picea engelmannii
ATCTGTAATGATATTTGTGAGGCTGTCTGTGAGGCCTTGTGCTAACACATCCAATCTAGCATCCACTTGGGCTTTGAATGATTCAAGAATTTATTTCAAGGTTTGAGATGAAATAGCCATCTGAGCACCCTATGAACTCTTCGTTCCTGCAGCCGTCATGAAAAAACTCAAAAAAATTGACCCAATAAGTTTCGGCAGAAAATCGCGGCTTTTTCTGGAAAAACCCTAAAAAACTGCTGAAGTTAAAATGTTCATAACTTCACTTCCCGGACTCCATTTCGGCTGATTTGTTTTTTGAAATTGGGTGAAATTGTGAGAGGAACTCAGATCTGTAACTTTCTTGGAAAAAATTGGCCTCCAACTACTACAAAAATAAAAACAAATCGCGCCACCGTCCGCAGAAAAAACCCTCAAAATTTGCAGATTTTAAAACCTCAATATCTTGACCTTCCGGACTCCGTTTCGAACGATTTTTTTTTTCAAATTGGGTGTTTTTCTGAGAGGAACTCAGATCTACAACCCTTTTCTGCAAATTTTATACATAAATATACCAAAAATTTCGAGAATGTCGCGGCCCTCTTTTTTCTGCTCCGAAAAAAAATCTGCAAAAATAAAAATATTTGCCCACAATGTCTGCCCAAGGAAAGTGCTCTGATACCAATTGTTAAGAACCAAAGACTTGAATACAAAATATCACAATAGATCCAAAGATATCTAAATACAATCACCACACAAGATATATGAAACCATATAGAAAAACACAACTATATTATATCAAACCCTTGAGGTAGGGCAACACCATACAATGGATCATATTATGGAAGGGATCCTCTCCTGCTCACTTGATTCTTCGAGGGGGCATCCTCCTAATGAGCTTCAGCTCCAAATACAATATTTCTCTTCATATCTCATTACATTGTTTGAGTGCTACCATCACCTAAGAACATTCTAGAGGAGGAATCTTCTAGAAGTAGAACCTTCTAAGAAGTCCTCTTACATTTATTATATCTAACTACCATAGTGGGCCTTATTGATAATATAGTGGACCTAGTCCACCTTACATTGAATGACCTCCACTATTATCACTATGGGCCCTTTGGGCCCCCCCACTACCAATTGTTAAGAACCCAATATATATATACAAATATAATCACCAAAAATACTAAATACACAATAGATCCACAAAGCAAGATAGAAGAAACCACATTTTATTATTACCAAACCCTTGAGGTAGGGAAACACCATACAATGGATCATATTATGCAAGGGAACCTCTCCTGTTCACTTGCCTCTTCGAGGGGGCATCCTCCTATTGAGCTTCAACTCCAAACACAATACTTCTCTTCATGTCTCATTACATTGCTTGAGCCCCTTTATATAGTGCTACCATCACCTAAGAACATTCTAGAGGAGGAATCTTCTAGAAGTAGAACCTTCTAAGAAGTCCTCTTACATTTATTATATCTAACTACCATAGTGGGCCTTATTTAATAATATAGTGGATGTAGTCAACCTTACATTGAATGACCTCCACTATTATCACTATGGGCCCTCTGGCCCCCCCCCACCACCTCTCTAGCTACCTTACAGACTCATTTTAAACCATATGACTCAGAACAAAAGCGTATTGACATGTGAAAACAGCTAGGAAGGAAAGCAGTGAAAGGCACAACAAGACAGAGAGAAACCATCAGGAATAGTTCTACTATCAAGAGAATATTGTTGGATGATTATGTCATTGAAGTCAGTTCAGTGAAGATGAAAAGCCATGAATACTTGAAGTCAAGTGATGAAGAAACCTTAACATTAATTATTTTCATATATGTCATTAGATTATAGTAACAAGAAGCACCAATGGACAAAGAGAACCAAAATAGAGGAAAGAAAACATATACAGAAAGCCCAAAATTGATCTATAAGGAATCTTGCAAATGAAGATAATGGGAGAGAAATCATCAGAGGGAGTTACCCTTAATGTGTTAAGAACCAAATATCCAAATAGCATAAAAACCTTAGAATAAGTACTCCATGCCTTGACACAGAGAGAAATTCACATAATAAACCTCTTCGAGGGGGAAACCTCCTTACACATCGTATGAATTTAAAAATACAAGATGATTCCAAATGAAAAGGTCTCCTTGGTATATATAGGAGACTAGGGGGTACAATTACAACTAATAGACCCAAGCCGACATAAATAAAATAACAATATTAATGTAATGTGCCCCAATTAATGGGTATTGTACCATGATTTAGGGCTTAACATGCCCCTCCCCTTTAGACAAGTTTTGACCTGTTGACGGGCAAAATTGTCCGCTCATCAACTGGAGGAGTGAATCCGGTCCGGGGTTGTCTAAATAACCCAATCCGTTTGGATTAATCCACTCCGACGGGTTTAGCGGCTCCGTTGGCCAATCTAAGTCCTAGGAAAGTAAAAAAAAAACTAAGCTAAAGAAACTAATCTAAGTAAAAAACAGCTTCTGCAAACTATATATAGGTCTAATATACATTCACAGTTCACTAATTAATATTAATGAAATAATAATCCTACTTATTAAATGTACAGTGTATTGATATAGTGTATCTTTGTTACCTATACAGTATTTACAAAATGCAAATTTTGATCGAAATCTACAAAATCATATGCGAATTGTCTTATGACAGTGAAGCTAGTATTTTTGGATTTTTATAACTTTTTTGAAAACAAAATGAAACAACAACTATCTAACTAAGAAATAAAAATAGTAATATGTACTGTATATCTATCTAACTACAAAGAATTCTCATATTAATTAAACTATTAAAATTAAATAGCAAACTAACCTGAAATCATCATCTCCTACTTGTCCTGTACATAGGCATCTGCGTTCACTGTTTGATGAGGCCAACCCGCACCAGATTCTCCAATACTTCGCGTAAATGTGAAGCAACAACGCTTCCGAATGCTAACGATAGAGCAGGTAAAGGATGTAGCAACAACAATTTTATAATTTACAAATGATTACATTAAGATAAATCCCACTGCAAAGATTTGTATATAATTGCTCATTTAACAAAGAAGATTAACCTTATGTTCATTAAATTAAAATAGGATAATTGTTGTATATAAAATGAGATACATCAAATATGGACACTATATAAATCATATCATATCAACCTGTAACAAATTATGATATCTAAAGTAGTTAAAAATTTGATTACGAATTGAAATGAACAAAAACTTGAACAAAAGTATGATATATTGAAGCTAAAGCTGTACAAAACATCCACTTGTGCTCGAGTCTGAATAATCATCCATCCATAGTCTATTCTCTCCAAGCAGTGATGGATTGTTTACAAAAATAATACATATATAAAGGCCACGGGATGAAAACATTCCTGTGGAAATTATCAAAGTTGTTGCAAAAATTATGGGAATACAATCTCCCAAATTCCTGTTCCTATCTAAAACTAACAGCCCTATCCAAAACTATGTAAAAAAAAAGCATGTTCAAAGATGCCACAATCGATCCTATTTCCTTTGAAATTCATGTGTACCTGTAAATGCACAAAAATACACGATTTTAGATTGCGTTCAGTTGTAAAACCAACAAAAATTCAAATTTTTATGACTAGCTACAGAATCTTACAATTCTGTAGCTAGTTATTATTTGCAAACAGAATCATATTGCATCAATTCAATCATAATAGAAATAGATACGATAAGCAAACAATTCGTTTATGCTAATTCAAAACAAACAAAATCATTCTAAAATCATTGTTGAAATACCATACCTTGGTTTCAGGGATACAATTCGATCAAGCTATTTTTGAATTAACAATGTCAGTGGCCGCCTCTACATTTTTGAAAACGACAGAGCCCGTGGTCTTTTTCCTTTTATCATTAGCTTGCAGTCTGTCATTTTCCTTGGTTAACACATTTACTCGGTCCTCCAAAGATTTGATTCGAGATTGGAGCAGAGGGACATCTGTATAATATCGGTCGAGCCATGACTTGCATTCATTGCACTGTGGTTGATCAGGCCATGTAATTACAGGTGAGGAATCTCTTAAATTACCAGCAGTTCCACTATCAAGTTTGATCCTAGGGAAATTAGGGTCATCTCTAAGCCACAGTGGGATGTTCGATACGTAGTCATAGGTCTTGGCTAAACAAAGGCCGTGTGAGTATGGATACTCCTCGATTAGAAACTGCTCGATTTCGGAATCAGAATCGGAATCTTCACTCAACAGTATTGGTTGTTGGTCTTTGTTTTGTTTAGGCTTATTGCGAGCACACCTGGATACCAAGTGCACGGCTTTTTTTCCTTTGTAATTGACATCGTTGTTACCCTTACCTTTTTTCCTTGCAAGTCTCTTAACAGGCTTAGCACTGTCTTTTAAACATGAGTCAGGCAGGGTGTCGGGTAGGTTATCGTTCGAGTAGGTCAAGGGTTCAACAGAGGGTAAGAGTGTAGGAAGGGGCACGATAGGCCCAACAAGGGCTTTTGTGACCAGGGTTTTGTCCACTTGTCCAATTTCAGGACTGGCAAAGCCATTCCTCAACAAGAAAGCTTCCCAATAGTCGTCACTCAACCTCAAATGATGAACTACAATAATTTTAATTAAACAGTGGTGGAAGAAGTTGGAGTCATCTTTCTCCCTCTTGTAATGTTTAGCCATTTTATACAAACTACGAAGGAGGAAATGTGGCATATTTAAAGGAAAATCTATGAAACTCATGAGCAGCCATAGGTGGTATAGGAAAACTAAACCGTATCTACCTTCGCATGTAATGAACTGCTTGATAATAGCCAACAAATCATGCCATCCAGATTTAAGGGCTGTAACCGACATAGCTTTGTCACAACTGTTGATTTTCCTTGAGTTAAACAGCAGTGGCCATGGTACTTTATCAACCTTCGAATTTTTAAACCATTTATGCCCTTTGGCTGGCAGACCAGTGGCTGAGCTAAGGAAATCTTCGTTCATTTCGAGTTGGATGTCCCCAACTTTGGCCCTACATCCATTGAATGTGATTGAAAATTGTTGAGCGACTGCGAGGTTGAAACTCTCAAACTTCTCAATAAAAACCCTCCACCCATTCCTCTTGAGGTCCTCTCAGGCGTTATCAAATAACAACAAAGTTTGAATGCCGTTGGGTTCGATTCGCACTACTGGAGCCATAGAAAATAACACAGGATCAACAGGGTAATCAGCGAGGGGGTTTGACATGGTAGACACAGAACCATTTTTCCCGCAGCTTCCCCAAAACAAGCAAAGGCAACCTGAAATGCAAGACCAAGCGTTAATGCTTATGCGTGCGAGGGTGGTGGAGTAAATTGAAACCATGTAACGCTATCATATCGGTTGTACAATGAGCGGCGCCTATTCAAATCATAATAGTGCATATCCAAAAAAGATTTTAACCAAATGAAATATCAAATAGCCATATGAACACCATGCTGTTCATAACCAAAAATCGATCTGAATGTTAAATAAACAATGACATTTGCACGATTTACAAGAAACCAATATGTCAAATATTGTATCAACAATTACATCAAAGACACCAACATGCCAAATGAACCACGATTTGACCCAAAATTAATGTGTTCAATAAAACCATTGCATCAACAATTGGATCAAAGACACCAAAATATCAAATAACCATTGCATCAACAAATTATAAATCGAAACCATATTAACAATAGTCAAATGCAAAGTGAGTGGTGATTTGGTGTTTTGGTAAACAAATAGGTTCATAACAATCCACAAGATCATTCTAATGCCATCAACATGAATCTCAACTATAGGTTTTCACGCTTGCAGTCTTGAAAATGAAAACGAAAAGCAGGTATGCAAAAGCGAAAGATAATAGTGTTGTTTATTTAAAAAAATTGCGACGAGTATTGAGGGTTCAAAAACCCTTGTGTAGGCAGCTTATAAGGAAAAGATAAGAATGAAAATGGCTGCCAACATGTCCTTAACAGATCCGGATTTTATGAGCAGAATGAAATGAATACAGATTATTATTATTCTTAACACATAAACACAAGGAACAATAATAGAGATACAGTAAAAATGGCTTCTATTCAATAAGGAAATATGTTGAAACTGTAAATTGCAGACTGAAAACAAGCTTGCTAGAATGGTAGTGGTTTATCTCTGAGAAGAGATGTGAAGGCTGCACTCATTCACCAGAAGATGGTTACAATGAGGATCTCCAAGCCTTTTTTACAATAAACAAGAATGCCAAAACCCTAGACATCCAAAAACCTAACCCTAGGAGATGAAGCACCAAAAGTCATGTGGGTCTCGTTGGGGTAAGTTAATACATCAACTTCACGGGGTCGTAAATTTTGTATACGATCTTCGTTTTAGGCACACAATAGCCTATTGGAAAGGTCTATTCGAGGACTACACGCGTGACTGTGGTGAGCCCTAAAAACATTGTTTAGGGCCTCAAAACGGCCCTGGAAGTTTGGGACCCAAAAACTAGAAAAAAACTACCAAACTGAAAAACTGCCAGAATGAGCCAGTTGGAATAGGTGGGAGGCCACCAAAAACCATCTGGATCATCAATGCTTGAGTAGTTTTGGATGCTTTTGTATAAAATATTCATCTTCCCACATGGAATCTTCAGCAGGTAGTTTCTTCCACTTAATGAGATACTTTGAAATTGATCTATTCCTCAGCAGGAAAATTCTTGTGTCAGTGATATCTTCAGGCTCCAATATTATTTTTCCTTCCTTGTCAAGTTCTGGAAATATAGTTTGAACTGGGATCTTTTCACCTATAACCTTCTTTAATCATGAAAAATGTTAAAATGGGTGTACTCGCGAAGATGCATGCAGTTCCAATTTGTATTCCATGGTACCAATATTTTGCAACACCTTATAAGGGCCATATTACTTCAATGATAATTTATTATCCTTCTTAGCTTGCTTGAGGGACATCTGTTTTTATGGTTGTAGTATTTAAATACCCAATCCCCTACTTCAAAACTTATTTCACTACGATGTTGATCTGCTTGTTGTTTCATGCGATTTTGTGCCATGGTCAAGTTGTCCTTTAAGAGTTGGAGAACTTGTTGTTGATGCTTGATGTCATTTTCCACTTCTTGAACCTTATATTTTTCTTTTAGAGAAGAAGTGATGGACGGTGTGTGATATCCATAAAGTGCCATAAATGGTGTGATTTTTGTTGTAGTATGAAAGGAAGTGTTATACCACCATTCTGCCAAGGGTAACCACTTGAACCATTGTGTTTGTTTATCATAGACAAAGCAATGAAGGTATCCTTCCAGACATTTGTTCACTATCTCAGTTTTTCCATCATATTGAGGATGATAAGATGAGTTATGTGTCAATTGAGTACCCAAAAAAGAAAATAATTCTATCAAAAAATGTCCAGTGAAGATGCGATCTCTATCACTTACAATAATCTTTGGGCTTCCATGTAGATTTTGAATTGTCTCCCTTATGTCCCTTACTGTACTTGCTGACACAATTAAAGTATAAACCTTTTGTTTTTATTTCCTCCAATTGTTGAGGTGGTTTAAAAGAAGGAACATTATTCTCTCGATAGATGTTAGGGGTGGTCCTTCTAGTATCCATAGCCAGATTTTTACTTTCAACATTTCTCGCCACTTTGAATGCATTCTCCAATGATTTGGTTTCCTAAAGTCAAACATCATGTTGAATGTTATCCTTTAAATTTCCTATGAAAACATCAATCAGGTGCTCATATGGAATATCCATTACCTTTATATTCAATCTTTGGAAGTTCTCAATGTGCTCCGCAACTGAACCCTTTTGCTTGTGATTTAACAATTGGCTGAAAAAGGTATTTCTCTTTGTATCCTCATAGTGTGCTATCATTTCTTCTATTAAAATTGTCCAAGTGACAAGTGATTTATGACAACAAAACCAATGATACCACACAAACTGATTGGGTTATAAATATAAAGATGCAATGTGTACCTTTTGTGTGTGGGGCACATCATGTAGATCAAAGAACTACTCCATCTGGAGTATCCATGTGATTGGATCATTTCCATCAAACTTCCTCATATCTATCTTAGGAAAGTGGTTGGTATTCAATTCAAAGCTGGAGTTTCTCTGGTCTTGATTCATATTCCTTGTGTCCTCATCATGAATTTAATGGAATACATTGTCACTTCTAGGTGGCCTCTCTATTATCAACTTTTTGAACCCTACCATGATCTCCCCTTTTAAACCATCCATCTTAGTATCCATTATCTCTTCCAGCTTAGGTTTAGTTGAATCCATCATCCTTTGTAGTTCATCTTTTGTTACTGCCTTCTGTTGGAAATCATTTATTTCCTTACGCATTTCTTCACCTTCATCAAGAGTCCAAGCAGGACTATATGAAGGCTTATTTTGTGTAGAAGTTACCTTTTTTGGTGGCATGTTGGCCAAGTATCACTGCAAGTAAGAATTCCTAATTGGCTTAGGCAAAGGTCCTCACAGACAAGGGAGTGTCAAGTGATATAGCTCTCTGATATATGTGTGAGGTCCAAAAATAGTACTCAACCCAATATCTTAGGGCACTAACTAAGGAGGCTTGACCAAGCCCTTAGTCGTACTATTCGACTATAGAGGTACTAGAGAGTGATCTCCCCGAGTGTTGTTCTCGGTGTACTATAGCAATAAGAATGCCAAATGGTTTACTCGGTTGGTGTCAGGATTCTAGGGGGTCTCCTGATATACACCAGGTACATGGGAGATAAAATCCATAGTAGTTTTGTCTAATGTGCAACCATTCGAAAGGGGCCTTCTGATATACTCTAGGTACGGGGAAGAACCACATTGTCCCCAGGTTGTAGCGCTAACAAGCAATGACAACTCCTACGTTTAGAGATGCAGGAATATGTCTGTACCTAAAAATACCTAATTTTCTCTCAAATTTATTTGATACTCCTTTTATCCCACTTTATTCCACCTTTCAAATCACCCCAATTGGATCTTCTAGTCAAAAGATATGCAAATTTTCAAAAACAAACGCACCTTTTAAACCCTGATTTAGAGATTGTTCAGCTATCCAACCTTTTTTCTGTTGTAGCTCTATAATTTTGGCCCTTCTAAGTATAAAATTTTGGCCTGAGGTATCCTGATGTGTCTTCTTTCCAGCCCCACACATTATACCAATATTGGATTCTCCAAGAGAATTTTATGATAACTTTCCCAAGATGTGCTGATTTTTTCCCTTTCAGGAGAGAGAACTTGTACGGCCTGCCTCGTGCCACTATATTCACTTCATAACTTACAATGTTCACCAATAAAACTTAGGTTGATACCCTAACCAATGGAACAAGTCTCACTCAATTTGCAGGTCTGTAGCTTCAGATATAACAATTTTCCCAAGAACACTTGTTTTAGGCTGAATTATGGACCAGCCAAAAACCCTAATTTACTCATAGAATAAATTTCTGAGTACAGTGAATAAAGGGATGAAATTTGAACACAATTTACTGAACTATTCTTGATTCATACTGTAAAAATTGTAGGGCCTGAAACGAAGCCAAAACAAATTGGGAGCGAACATTCCAAGAAGACCTGTTTCATACTAGTTTCATGACTAGTCAAAAACCCTAACGTGGACAGAATGTATCTCCAAATATTTAGTGAACCAAGATCTGAAATTTGGATCCAATTTATCTCTATATGTCTCCTCTACACCATATAAAATTCATATCCTGAAACCTTCTAGAAACAATTTTGTAGTTAAAATTCCAAGAAGACTTGTTTTGAAGAATCTAGTCTCGAGGATTGTCTAGCTCTGATACCAAATGTTAAGAACCAAATATCCAAATAGAATAAAAACCTTAGAATAAGTACTCCACACCTTGACACAGAGACAAATTTAGATAATAAGCCTCTTTTAGGGGGAAACCTTCTTATACATCATATGAATTCACAAATACAAGATGATTCCAAAGGAAAAGGTCTCCTTGGTATATATAGGAGACTAGGGGGTACAATTACAACTAATGGACCCAAGCCGACATAAACAAAATATCAATACTAATGTAATATTTCCCAATTAATACGTAATGTGCCATGATTTAGGGTTTAACATAATGTCAAAATGGGAGATAAATAACAAAAGCAGGAGAGAAAGATAAGAGGAGGTATATTGTTAGGGGGGAGTTACTCTTTGTCATTGATATCAAAGGGGAAGAGAAATATCAGAGGCATGAAGATAGGGGGAGCATCCCCAAAGAGAGTTACCCTTTGTCATTGAAAACCACATGGAATTCCCCAAGAATCTCATGTAACCACTCATGTCCATTAAAAAACTTATGGGTAAATAAAATATAAAATAAATACTTAGCCCCTCAAGCCCCCTCTCTTATGGAATCATAGCCCCCTATAACTCTTGTCCTTGTTTTTCTAGCATCCAGTGATGTATTTATTATTAATAATGATCAAAACATTACATTTCCTAGGCACATTGGCCTCTTTTAATTGTTTGGGCACTCTGACCTTTCATAGATTAAAAAAATACATTATTTAATACAGGGCTCAAAAACTTGGGGTATTACATCCCCTCCCCCTTATTTTGGCATTGTCCTTAGTGCATATACAAAACAGAAAACAAAATTTCAAAATTTATTCAAAAAATTGTGGGTACTATGCCCGCATAGCATCTTCATGCTCCCAAGTAGCATCTTCAGGACCATAGTAGGTCCATTGGACTTTTACCAGCTCTATAACTCGATTTCGGGGCATTTTTACTTTTCTGTCCAATATTCGCATTGGCTAAACCTGAAAGTCTCCCTCTGTCTCTACCTAAATCAGATGCCAATCAATAACATGGTTAGGATCATGTACATATTGTTTTAGAAAAGAGACATGAAATACACTATGCAAATTCATGGAATCAAGCAATGCAAGCATGTATGCAATTGGCCCTATTCTGTCCAATATCTCAAATGGACCACATAATCTAGCTGCTAGCTTTGTACAAATACCCAACTTCAAGGATCTCTTCTTAGGCTTAACTTTTAAAATCACTTGCTCCCCCACATTAAATTCTCTAGTAGTCTTGTTCTTATCTGCATAAATTTTCTATCTATCTTGAGCTGCTTTTAAATTATTCTTAATTCTAACCATCTGGTCTTCCATGTCCTTGAGCAATTCTCGCCCAAGTACCACTCTATCTGCTGGGTTGTCCCAAATCACTTGAGTATTGCATTTCCTACCATACAAAGCTTCAAATGGGCTCATTTTCAATTAAGCTTGATACTCATTATTATAGGCAAACTCAACCAAGTGCAAGTAATCTTCCCACTTAGATGGCTTATCCATCACATACATTCTCAACATGTCTTCAATTACTTGGTTGACTCTCTTTGTCTTCCCATCTAAATGTGGATGGTATGTTGTGATAAAGTTCAGATTTGTACCAAATCATTTAAACAATTCCCTCCATAAATTTGAAGTAAACTCTATGTCTGTTTCTGAGACAATTACCTTAGGTATCACATGCAACCTAGCAATCTCCCTCGTGTAAATTTCTGCAATATTAGTTGTTGTATGAGTTGTTTTTATAGGAACAAAATGAGCAGTCTTTGTCAATTTATCAACCACTTTTAAGCCCTAATTTTGGCTCATTACCCCTTAATTGGGTCATATTATATTAGTAATGTTATTTTATTTATGTCATCTTTAGGCCATTAGTTGTAATTATACCTCCTAGTCTCCTATATATACCAAGGAGACATTTTCATTTTGAATCATCTTGTACTTGAACATTTAAGTGGGGTAAAAGGAGGTTGCCCCCTCGAAAAGGCTTATTATCTAAAATTATCTCTTTTTCAAGGCGTTGAGTACTTTTTATGAGGTTTTTCTATGCTATATTGATATTTGGTTATTAACATATGGTATCATAGCTCAAGGTCTTGGGGTTTCACTGCTACATCTGAGACAACTCGGAATTTTCACTATAGATTTTTTTCTACAATGTTTCAGAAGAAACCACTTGGAGTATATTTATTAGACGAATCAAGGTACGTTGGGTTCAAAATTTAGCTCCTGATGCCTTATACTTTCGGAGATACTGCTTGTACAAGATAGTTTTCTGGAATCATCCTAAAATGAGTCATTGTGGAATTGTTTCTATAAAAATATTTCCATAAAGTTTCAGACCCTTCACTTTACAGGCTATTTACAAAAATTAGTAATGTATATGTGGTAAAAATTTCAGCTTCTGGATCATCTTAAATTTGTAGATACACCCTATGTAAGATAGGGTATCTGACTAGTCCTATTGACTAGTCTCAAGAAGGGGTTCCAGGTAAAACAATCATAACTTCTTCCTAGAGTATCCAAATTGAGTGGGACTGGTCACATTGGATCATGGACAGTCTATAGTATTTTAGGTATTAGTTTCAAAATTTTATATCCATTATTTTGTGCGGGGCATGCTATACAAGTGAGATCTCATCAAAAGTCCAAAAATCGACAAGTTGTGGGGAAGTTGCAGTGAATTCCACTTGGCACATCCAATTTTGATCAGACCTGTGGCATTGCAGAGAAAGAATATTAGAGAACTACATAAAATAAAGTTTCATACCCAGAAGGGCCGAAACTTGGGAGATACAACAGAAGAAATATTGTCTAGCAGAACCACCTCAAAATCAAGGTTCAAAAGTGATACTTGGCCAACATGCCACCCAAAAAG
>ML782828.1:509166-573952 GCA_009831015.1 Picea engelmannii
CTAGTCTCCTATATATACCAAGGAGACATTTTCATTTTGAATCATCTTGTACTTGAACATTTAAGTGGGGTAAAAGGAAGTTGCCCCCTCGAAGAGGCTTATTATCTGAAATTATCTCTTTTTCAAGGCATTGAGTACTTTTTATGAGGTTTTTCTATGCTATATTGATATTTGGTTCTTAACAACCACTACCATGATTGAATCATGTTGTCTTGTTGTCCTAGGCAATTTAGTTATAAAATCAATGGTTACCACTTCCCATTTCTTCTCTAGAATCGGTAATGGTTGTAGCAAACCCGTTGGGTGCCTATGCTCAGCCTTCACTCTCTAACATTCCATACATCTGGAAATGTAATCAACAACATCTGTTTTCATTATTGGCCAAAATAATTGGCTTCTTACTGCTGCAATTGTTTTCTGGTAAACGAGATGTCTGGCATATGGAACATTATGCATTTCTTTTAATACCAAGTTCCTAAGTTCTTCGAAACTAGGAACATAAATTATATTTTTATGCATAAGTAATCCATCTTCCTTCATCTCATATTATTTAATTTTTTGTTGTACATTTTCTTCTTGTAAGCTTTCCGTTACCTATAGGCAATGTTGATCTGTGACAACAACATCTAAAATTCTACTCTTTAAATCTGACTGATCCATACTAACAGTTGTAGCATGCATGAGATGTACTCTTCTACTAAGTGCATCAAGAACTTTCTTTTTTTTTCCTTTGATATGCTTGATGTCAAAATTGTATTCACTTAAAAATTCCAGCCATCTCATCTACCTGGCATTTAAAGTTGGATGTTCAAAAAGATATTTCAGACCACTATGGTCTGTTCTTAATTCAAACCTCTTCCCTATGAGATAATGCCTCCACATCTTCAAAGCGTGAACAATGGCAGCAAGTTCCAATTCATGTGCGGCATAGTTCCTCTCGTTCTCTTTAATCTTTATGGACTCATAACTAATGGCATGTCCATTTTAAGTGAGGAATCCACCAAGTCCTTCCTTGCATGCATCTGTACATACCACAAAACTTCCATTTGGGTCAGCAATATTTAAAATAGGAGCACTAGTAAGTAATTCTTTCAACAAATTAAAGTTCTCTTCACACTCTGCTTTCCATTCAAATTTAATTCCCTTCTTTTTCAAAGAAGTGATGGGATGAACAATCTTAGAGAACCCTGCTATAAATATTATGTAGTAACCATCTAACCCCATAAAATATCTGAATTCTAAAACATTCTTGGGTGCTGGCCATCCTCTAATGACTTCAATCTTCTGTGGATCCACTGTTATACCTTTTTATGAAATAATGTGTCCCAAGTAATGGATTTGTTCTTGGTAAAAAGAACACTTACTAAGCTTGGCATACAACTGATGTTCCCTTAGCACTTTCAATACCAATATTAGGTGATGTTCATGTTATCCCTCTCACTTAGAATAGACAAGTATGTCATCCAGGAATACTATGACAAACTGATCCTAATAATTTTTGAATATGTCATTCATTAAGAACATTAAGACAGTTGGTGCATTGGACAATCCAAATGGCACCACTACAAATTCATAATGCCCATACCTAGTTCTAAAGGTTTTCTTATGGATGTCTTCTTCCTTGATTATTCCCTGGTGGTATCCTGATCTCAGATCTATCTTTGAAAATATCTTTTCCCTTCTTAGATGATCAAAAAGGTCATCAATTATGGGTAGAGGGAATTGGTTCTTTACAGTGGATTTATTCAGCTGTCAAAAGTCAATACACAGCCTCAAGATTCCATCCTTCTTTTTGAACAAGAGTATTGGTGCTCCCCAAGGTGAAACACTTGGACGTATGTACCCTTTCTTCAAAAATTCTTCCAACTACATTTGTAATTATTTTAATTCTGGTGTACTCATTTTGTAAGGTGTTTTTGATACCGGGGAAGCTCCTGGCACTAAATAAATATAGAAATATATCTCCCTCTTTGGTGGAAACTCGGGTATTTCTTGGAATACATATTCAAACTCTGGTAGTACCGAAAAATCTTCAAGGATTGGCCCCTTTGTATTTTTTGGTTCCTCCACATGGGCTGCATACAATTTACATCCTCTTCTGAAACATCTGTTCATTTGTACAGATGAAATCTCCCTTATAAATATGGGTCTTGGAACTCCTTTCACAATGCTCTATTTTCCTTCTTCATCAAGACATGTAAATGTCTTATTATGAGAATCTAGGAAAACATGATTCTTGTCCAACCAATCCATTCCAATTAGAATATCATAATACCCCAATGGTACAATATTTAGATCAACATTAGTATTCACACCATTAATACTTATGGAACAACCTCTGACCATATCAGGGGATCTCCTCTTGGTTCCAGTGGCTAGCTGAACCAAACTTGATTTTTCAATCTTACTTTTCTCCAAATGTAATCTGCCCACTATTTTAGGACCAATGTAACAATGACTTTCTCCTGAATCAACTAAAATATAAACATATTGATTAATAATTTTTCCTTCCACCTCAATCATATTGGATTGGTACTCTGCTTGTCGATCATCTAAGGTTGCATATATTATTCCCATGTCTTCTATTGTTGTATCCTCTTGGATGTTGTGCATGGTTTTCACTTTGTCCTTTATGTGAGGGAAATCCTTGTACAGGTGATCTTCTTTGCATCCCCAACATTGGATTGGTGGTCTTATATTTTTTCCCAAGGAATCTTCTCTCTTGGATTCATCCTTAGCATACTGGTTGGGTTGATTTTTATTTGGGCTATTTCTATTAGAAGGAGGTTTCAATCCTTTATTTCTCTAATCAGACTTCTCCTTCTTCTTATTCTTCCAAGATTTCTACAAAGACTCTCTGCCCTTTCCTTACTCATACAAGTACTTAGCCTTCCTGGTGGTCTCAGTCAAAGTCCTTGGTTCATCATATTGAATATTATCTTTATAAAAGGATGGAAGTCCACTCAAAAACCTATGTACTTTCACCTTCTCATCTTTTATAAACCCCACATACTTTAGCAGCCCCATGAACTTCTTTTCATACTCTTTCATGGTCATGCTTCCCAGCCTGAGTTCAAATAAATCCTGCATTTTCTTGTCATAGAAGTGCTCTGAAAGGTACTCCTTCTAAAAATATTTCTTGAACTGCTTCCAAATGATCCTACTCTCATTAATGTGCTCAATTTGCTTCAGTTGATCTCACCACATAGAATCTTTCCCATGTAAATGGTATGTAGCAATTTTGGCTTCTAGGTTTGATGAGTATTTATGAAATTGAAAATACCTCATGAGTCCAAGAAACCATGCTTTAGCATCATCTTCCCTTTCTCTTTCACCATCAAAGGATGGTGGCTTAAGCTTCCTCGTCTCTCCTTGAAAATTGTCCAATTCATGTCCTCTTCTTTGGTGCCTAACAGGAGACACATCTGAACTACTTATGCAATCTTCAGATGCAGAAAATTTCCTTGCTAAGTAGGGAGGTGAGTGATGACCATCTCTTATGCAGTCATCTCTTCTTTCATGACATATTCCCTCTTCCTCCTGTTTTGAGTTTGATCCATTCTTTGTTTTCCTTTGCAACTGATTTAAGCTTTGCATCACTTGAGTATTTATCTAATTTTGTTCTCTTATCACTCTCTCATTTTCTTCTTTGTAACTCTGCACTTCTATTTTCAGGATTCTCATGGTCTCTATCAATGTTTCTTGCCCCCCTCTGGCCTGGTGTCTGTTGGATTCTGTATCTGCATTACCAACATTGATATTTTGACCTTTGGCCTCTTTATCATAGTTGGAATATCCCTCTCCTTATTCCATTTCTTGACTATGCATTCTTATACTGAACTGATATGTTTACACCCCCTAATTCTGCAAAATGTGCAAGCAACCATTTTGTTAGAATTATGCATATTATAGAAACAATTTTCCAAACAATGCTATAATTCATTTTTCTTCTCAATTCGTGAAGAAATATGTTATCATTATCCATATTATAACAATTTTGCGTTATTCTCCTCTAAATCATCTTTCCAATGACTGTAATCTTGCCCCAATTTGATATTTGAGTTGAAAGTTATGGCTTCCTGAAAAAAAATCACTTCCAGACTCTTTTCTTTTGTTTTGCAATAGGATCTTGTCAAAATAGTCCAAAACTCCTTTAACTAGTACAAAATTTGAATTATGCACAGGCGCTTCCTTCAACCCACTTTCCATGTGACCATGGCTTGAAACCACGGGATTATTCACTCTTTAGTGCCTTCCTCTATATTCTTCTACACAGGATCTTGTTCAAACACAATGTCTAAGGGATTGGTTACTACTAGGCCCTTCACTCCTCTAATTGACCCCTTTACCTTATCATGAGACTGGCGCTAGGACCAAGTCCTCCGAACTTCATCCTTCGGCTATTCTCCCTTTTCAATCTTCCAACTTCTCCCAGACTAGCTTCGTCGAAACCCTTCTATTAGCTCCACTAGAAGATCGAACGATTGAGATTTGATCTCCCATCGACTGGACTATCTCAGCTCATCTGGAGGCTTCAACGAGATCGACGGTCACGACTTAATTTGAAATTGAGATGGATGGCCTTAATCAATTCGTGACTTCGGTGCTCCAGGACTCCGAAACATTACAACTCCCAAGTCACTCAACTCCCCCAGAGTGATACTTGTCGAAGCTCCTACCGTATCCTTCCATTGTTAAATCAGATGGTCATGAGAACTCTCGGAGGGTCTTATATCAACAGACCACGTGAATTCTCTACTTCGAGACTTCGGGACATTACAAATATCGAGTCGTTCAACTTCCCCAGAGTGATACCTACTGAAGCAGTCATAAAGTGATGATGATCGCTTATCATCGGTTAATGCCTCCGCTTACGCTATCCTTCCACTAGTTGATCCAATGGCCATGACTCAATCAATCATTAGGATGGAAAATCCTTACTCATTTCAGGACTTCGGTGCTCTGGGACTCTGGGATATTACAACTCCCGAGTCGTTCAACTCCCCCGGAGTGATATTTGTCGAAGTACTTACGCCATCCTTCCACTGCTTGATCTAGCGATTGAGAAAGGTCCCGAAGGGATATTACATCGATGGTCTGTGTGAATTCGCAACTTTAGTCTTTGGCACCTTCACTGGTAGAGGCGTCGGACACCCCTGGAGGCCATACTCACAGAGATGACATGGCATGCTAATGTCACCTATGGTGCATGGACCCATGGCATGTGTCCCATGTGTCACTAAACAATGAACAGGTTAGGGTCCAAAAGGTATTGCATTTGGGTGGCACGTGTCCCCACACAGTACCTCAGCCACATGGAATATGACACATCATCAATCGAATAGATGGTCCACCATCTCTGATCCATATCTGATGGCCTGCATTACTCCCAAATTCTTCACATTACTCCCAAATTCTTCACTCGATCTAGCGGTTGATGGAGTTTCGGGACTTCGACTCTCCAAGACTCCAGGTTATAGAAGTTCTAAAATGGTTCGATTCTCCCAGAGTTAACTTCCCAAAGTGTTCAACGTCGAATGACCCTGACCAACGACTGTTATTTCTCCCAAGCCTCCTATCAGATCGGACGGTCAGTGGGACTTCGTGACTTCGACCTTTTCCATGCTTCTGCCCTGTCTCCCATAATCACCAAAGCGACGAAGTTCTGGAGTTTTCCATCTCTTTCTTGGCTTCGATCAACGACTGTGATCACTCCCGAGATCCAAAAGGGATGGCCACGATTCTATGATCCTTCACAAAGGATCGCCTTATGCACGACACTCTGGCTTCTTTGTGATCTCTATAGTGTTATCTTTCCTGAGCTTTAAGATCGCAAGGACATATCCATTTTTAAGGACAATACCGTAATACCCTGTCCACAGTTTTAGCCCATAACAGTCTGGTGTTTCAACCTGAAGCTCTGATACCAATATGTAACATACCTAGCCACCCATAGGTCAGGCACACTACTTCAAGCGTTCTTCTGAACTAATTTCGAATTCTAGTAAATTTTTAATTAATAAAGATGCATGAAATATTCACATGCATAGATCAAGATTCATGCTACCAAATAAAAGAAATAAACCATATGTCATGCACCGCAATAAATAGAAAGCATGCATATTATAGATACAAATTTCATAGATAAATAAATACACAGCGGAAATAACATATACATGTAAATGAAACCATGACAGAGAGAGCACTTATCTTTAATGAAATGAATCACCAATTGGCTACATACCAAGGACGTTCCACCCAACCGTAGACATTGTTGTTCCAAGTCCCAACAGTAATGTCACCCCTGAGCCAAGGCTATGAATCCACAAAGACAGTTCCAGAGTGTCATTCATCTTCCCAAACCAATCATCACTCAAGCTCTCACGGGATTCTTAGCACACACAGCAATCCAAAGTACACTAACTATCTTCTACCTAGCCTGTACAACCCAAGAGAATGGACCCCATTCTCTGCTATGTAGTCCCTCAAGCAGTCCACCTCCTCCCAGGGATCCAATGCATCTGGTCAAGAATCTCCATGTTGGGACTCTCAGGATTTGTAGCTATGGTAAAAACTTAAAGCATGCCAATGCATCTCAGACATCCAGGTAGTAATTCATGGTTGGAATACACCAGTAGTCATTACTACCAACCAAACCATGGCTCCTCTCCACAATTCATTTATCTCTCCCCATCCAAGATAAAAATGAATGAATAATGAAGAGTGGGTGCAAGAGTGAATGAAGAGAGAATAGAATGAAAGGTGTGAACAATTAACAATGAACAATGAGTGAGTGAGTGAATGAGTGAAGACGAATTCCCCAAACAACCCACAAGATGGGTTTATATCCTTACTTGCAAATCAAGAACCACATGGCCTTCCCCAAGAAGCTCATGTAACCACTCCTCTACATTAAAATAATTCTAGGTAAATAAACTATAAAATAAATACTTATCCCCTCAAGCCCCCTCTCTTATGGAATCATAGCCACCTATAACTCTTGTCCTTGTCTGTCTAGCAGCCAGTGATACATTTATTATTAATAATGATCAAAACATTACATTTCCTAGGCACACTGGCCTCTTTTAATTGTTTGGGCACTCTGTCCTTTCATATATTAACAAAATACATTATTTAATATGGGGCTCAAAAACCTGGGATATTACAAGATATGACCTCTTAAAGATGAAGCCCCGAAAGAAAATGAAGAAACCCCAGATATAAGGAAAAAAAGTTACAAGTCAGCCCCTAAAAAGTGTTGCAAACAATAAGTTACAAGTCATCCCCATTGCAATGAATATTAAAATAAATATTATGGATATTTTTGGTAAATTTGGCCCCAATGGAATAATCATTAAAAATTAAATTAAATTTGGGTCAAGTTGACCCTAAAAAGAGGATGTCAAATCTAGTATAAATAAGGAACTTAGGAGTTCATTTGTTACATCAACTCAAGTGATTTTTATATTAGGTAACCATGGAGATCTGAGGTGAATTTCAGAGGGAAGATGAAGTGAAGAAGGGTGAAATTCCAAGGGAGGATGAAGTCTTGTGATGATGTGTTCTAAGGTATGTTATTTAAAGGTCATCTTACCATTTTCACTATAAATTATTTTCTAGAATGAATTAGATAATGAAAAGTGTAGGTTATTGAGAAGAAATATCAAGGTACATGTGGTAAACATTTCAGCTTATGTTTCGTTGTATTTTTAGAGATACACTCTGTGGAAGAGAGGGTTTTTTAGTAGTCTTGAAACTTGTCTCAAATAGGTGTTCTGAGAAACATAGTCATAACTTCTCCATAGAGGATCCAAAATATGTGAGACAAAATTCGTTGGAAACAATACATTCCATAGTATGTTGTGTGCAATTTTTAGAATTATATAGAAAATATTAAGTGTGTGGTATGCTCTACAAGTTCACTCTCCAGAATATGACAGAATTCAGCAAGGTATGTCATTTTCGCTATCAGTTTTGTTCTGAAAGGTTTCAAAACCTAAAATTTTGAGGATATGGAAGAAATATATTAGAGTATCTAAGGTTAAAATTTCATACATTTTCTCACAATAATTTTGGAGATATGCTCTGTAGAATTCAGAGTTCCTGAATGGTCCTGAAATATGTTTCAAACAAGTTAGCTTGGCATTTTTGCTATAAATTCTATTCTGGGACTTTACAGAATTGAAAATTTTGAGAGGTCTGACAATACATATAAAAGTACCTCAGATAGAAATTTCAGAATCAGAAATGGAAAAATGAGATCGTGGTGAATCTTATAAGTTTACAGAATTGAGGTTTGTTATGGAACATACTTAAGGCATATGTTGGCTTGGTTTGAGGTATCTTATGGCACATGCTTGAGGTATGTTATGAATGTTATGGTACATTCTTGAAACATATTTTTTCATATATTTGGTACATGTTTTATGGATGTCATGGCACATGTTTTGGTACATGGTTGATGGATGTTATGGCACATGTTTGAGGCATATCTTGGCACATGGTTTATGGATATGACACATAATTGTTACATGGTTGATATGGCATACTTGTCTTAGAATATGGTTTGATGCACATCTTGGTGATGGTATTGGTATATGATCTATGCAAGTGGATCTGGTTATAGTTGATGATGAGATATCAATATCAGTGATAGTGACAGTGATAGTGATAGTGACAGTGACAGTGATAGTGACAGTGACAGTGATAGAGACAGTAACTGGGATAGTGACAGGTTGGATGGCAGGTTGATTATTCGTGACATGTTTATTATCAATGACAGTTTGATTATTAGTGACATGTGTATTATCAATGACAGTTTGATTATTAGTGATAGTGTCGGTGACAGGTTGATTCTACACTTATATTTTGGGGTGGAAGGAAGGGGTAAGGAAAGGGGGTCATCGCCTCGTTCCAATTGGAGCTGGAGAATACAAGGAGTTGGAGCTTATTTTAGGTTGGAGCCTGTAAATCAGGGGGTTGTATCCTCCTTCTAGTTGGAGCTTGAGAATATAGGGAGTTGGAGCTTCCTTCATGTTGGAGCCTATAAATCAGGGGGTTGGTGCCTCCTTCCAATTGGAGTTGGAGAATTCAAGGAGTTGTAGCTTCCTTCGGGTTGGAGCCTATAAATAGGGGGTTGGAGCTTCCTTTCAGTTGGTGCTGAAGAATTTGGAAGTTGGTGCTTTCTATGATTGTAATATTTTGATATATAAGAAAGAATTATGTGTTTTTCTCCCATTTGGGTTTCCACGTAAAATTATGGTGTACTGTCTATATGTGGTTATGATGTGATGCATTGTTTATGGTTATATGTTTATGATATATTAAATACAATAATAAGTGAATGTAATTATTGATAAGTTAATGTTGTGATCGAAAATGGTAAAAAGTGCTCAATATTGATTCACCCCCCCTCTTAGTATTGGTGAATATTCCAACAAGTTTTTTCAACTTTATTGACAAATAGAGTTGCATCGTCAAGATTGAAGTTCTTGAAAATCAACTTTAGAAGATGCTTAGTTGGTTTTTCATACTAGGCTTGTGGTGTTTGTTTCATTCCATATAAGGATTTGATGATCTTGCATACTTTTTGTTCTTTTCCCTTCACAACAAAACCTTCTAGATGAGACATGAAAACATTATCTTTCAATCCTCCATTCAAGAAAAAGTAGTCTTCACATCCATTTCATGAATTTTCCATCCATTTTGTGCTTCCATGGAAAACAGAGTACGGATGGTATCCCATTTTGCTTTGGGGACAAAAGTCTCCTCGTAATCAATACCTTCTTTTTGTGCAAATCCTTTTTCCACAAGACTTCATTTTTTGTTGTTAAGTGAGACATATTATTTGTACTTGTTCTTGAATACCCACTTGCAACAAATTGGTTTGGTTCCAAATGGATGATCCACCAACTTCCACGTCCCATTCTTGATGAGAGCATCATAGTCCTTCTACATGGATTCTTTCCATTCATCATGAGAAGTGGATTTTTCAAATGAAGTGGGTTCAAAGTTAGTAGATAAATTCAAATCACAATCATATGAAACATCCATGTCATCTACATCACCTGAATTTGAATTATCTACATCACCTCCATCTTGTCTTGAGGAACTTCTGGTTCCTTTATTTTCGACCTCATCAGGATGAACAATTTCAAGTGTTTTTATTGTTGACTTTTCACTATGCTAGGCTCAAGCATGAAGTTTATTTCAATTTTATAATTTACTTGAACCATAAATAAATGCAGCTACACCATTAACAATTGCTACAATAACCAAGATCACAAGAAGAAATGCCATGCACAAGAACATAAGAAATATCCTGGGAAACCCTTCTCAACAAGGGAAGAAAACCCAACAATCCTTTGTTATATTCTCAAGAGAAAGACCTCCCACACCATAGAACTAGAAAACAAAAGGCTGCTCTCCAAAACCAAGAAGCTAGCACCCAAGAGAGGTGTGCACTTCAGCCCTAGAAGATGTACTCGCTGAAATTCTGAAATTACATGTGAGTTGTGTGTTTTCTCAATCGGGAAATCACCTTTATTTATACTAGACTGGACACATCAAAAGTGGTGTCTATTGGCACAATAGGGTTGACCTCAATAACTCGGAATATAATTAATAATTACAATATTAATTATCTTTTACATTAATTATACTTCACTTTATGGTGGGGCCGACCTGTACCCTTTACATCACAATTAGGGTTACAGGTAAATCTTACTTTTAGACAATATAGCAAGTGATCTCACACACCCACTAGTGCTCAGCCACTATGGGCACGTCCACCTATTCTCAGCCACAAGGACATCCTACTCAACAAATATCTATCTCACTAAGACTCATAGGAGAATCATTTGGAGTACCACATCGTCTCAACTCTCTACACAGAGGAGAATGATACACCCATCACATGGGCACCTTCACCCCTCATAGGGGTACACATATTTTTATCTCAAACGACACACCCATCTCATGAGAATCCTCACCCCACAGGGGCACACACATTCATACACCCATCTCATGGGCATCCTCACCCCATACAGGGGCACAAAATGTTCCATCTCAGTCTTAGAGAGGAATGACACACCCATCTCATGGGAACACCCAACTCATGCACTCTCTCACATGATGACTCACTCATTCTATGTCTTGGAGGATGCCTCATGAAGTAGTAATCATCAACACTCCCTCTTAGCTAGGGAGGCCTTCTCCACCAGGCCAAGTCTCTCATATAAGTACTCGAACTTCATCTTGGCAAGAGGTTTGGTGAAGATATCTGAAATCTGCTCATGTGTAGGAAGGTATTGCATGTGTAATGCTTTCCTCTGCACCATGTCTCTGATATAATGATATTTCATATCAATGTGTTTCAATCTATTGTGAAACACAGGGTTCTCAGAGAGCTTCACACAATGTTGGTTATCACAATGAATAATGGTAGGATCCATATCATGATCAAATAAATATGTCAATAGCTTGTGAAGCCACACTACTTCACGGACTACCACACTCAATGCTATATACTCTGCTTTTGTGGTACTCAAGGCCACAGAGCTCTATTTCCTACTGCACCAGGAAACCATGGAAGACCCCAAGGTAAAACAACAACCAGATGTTCTCTTCCGGTCCACTGTGCTCCCTGCCCAATCTGCATCGGCATATCCCTGCAAACTCAAGTCTACACTGGAGGCATAGCTTGGGCCATATCCAACTGTGCCTTGTAGATATCTCAATACATGCTTCATTGAATTCCAGTGAGTTTGTCTCGACTGACTCATGAACTAACTAAGTACATTCACTGCATAGCATATATCAGGTCTGGTGTTAACCAGTTACATCAATGATCCAATGAAGTGTCGGTACAAATGTGGATCAATCTCGCCTAAATCAATAGAAGCATCATTCATTTTCTTCAAATCCATCACCATCGGTGTAGGCATGGATTTGCACTCTGTCATACCGAACTTCTTTAATATCTCCACTATATATTTTCCTTGACTCGGGAAAATCTCATCAGTCCTCTGCCATACTTCTAGTCCCAAGAAGTAGTTTATCATACCCAGATCTTTCATCTCGAATTCATAAGTCAATGCTCACTTGCATTCAACAATAAGTCTTTATGAACCAGTGAGGAATAAGTCATCCACATATAGGACCAAGATTAGGCACTCATTACCAACAATATGATAATATAGGTATGGATCAACAACACTCTTGTTGAATCCCAAACTCATCAAGAATCCATCCATTTTCTCATACCAAGCATGAAGTTCTTGCTTTAGTCCATACAAGGCTTTCTTCAACCTTCACACATGATATTTCTCATTGTGTATCACAAATCCTTCTGGCTACTCGATATAAACTACTTCCTTAATCTCCCCATTGAGAAAGGTTGTCTTTACATCCATCTAATGTAGTTTCCAACTCATGGATGTAGCTAGTGCAATGATAGTACAGATGGAAGTGTATCAGGATACTGGATCAAATATCTCATCATAGTCAACTCCCTCTACTTGTGAGAATCCTCTGCCTACAAATCTCACTTTGTATTTCTTGACACTTCCATCAGTTGCATGTTTGATCTTATAGATCCACTTGGAAGTCACTACAAACTTCCCTTCTGGTCCTAGAACAATATCCCATACATTCTTCTTCAAGATGGACTGATATTCTTCTGTCATGGAATCTTTCCATACTTTCTCACCTGTCACTTCCCCATGACAAGATGGTTCAGAATCAATGATGTGGCTCATAGCTAAAAAGTAGCTCAAAAATATCTTTGGTATTTTTCTCTCTCGGGATGTGCCTTGAGGGGTTGCATGTCCCTCTGCCTCCTACAGAGTTTGTTGAGCCTAGGAAGGCCTTTTATGGCCTACTGCAATGTCCCTATGGATATCAACTGAAGCAACTGGATCAGATGGAACAACTGGATCAACTGGAATAATGGTTGTCTCCCTCTGAACTGATTAAGGGGGAGAAGGTATTGTCTCGCTATCAATATCCATATGAGATTATCTGGATCTTAGAAAGACTATCTCTTCTTCAAATATAACATCTCTTCTCACCTCTATCTGTCTCTGACAAGGTCTGTAAATCTGATATGTCTTCGAAGATTCATTGTATCCCACAAATGTAAGTTTTCTACCTAATGGGTATAGCTTGGACCTCTTCTCTTTGGGTACATGAAAGTATATTGGACACCCAAATATCCTAAAGTGTCCAATCTCAGGCTTCAATCTGGTGAAGTCTTCTTCAGGAGTTATGTTCTTCAAAATCTGGTGAGGATTCATGTTCTGAACATATACTACTGGCATGCATGCTTCTGCCCACATAATCATAGGTAGATGATGATCATGTATCATTTCTTTGGTTGCTTCAATGATGGTTATGTTCTTCCTCCTTCTCAAATAGTTTTGACTCCCTCTGAGTCAAGTGACTCCCTCTGAAGTTTGAAGGATAAACATCTTCCTTTTTTGTTAACCTTCCTGGAACAAGAAAACAAACGAAAGGAAACAAGACAAGAATATCTCTTAGAGGAGAATAATGAGTACATCTCTAGAATCAAAACAATTTAAGGATTGTTGTCACAGCTACAACGCCTACTTGTAATGTAGCAAACTTAGAAATGTAGGTTAGAGGCATGATAATTGAAACAATCAAACCTGGAGTCTTCACTTCCAGTGTGTTGTTCCTATGAATGCACTGAGATCCCTCTAGATCCATGATTGCAGAAAAGGTTCCTTCCTCCTGCAAGTACCCTCATGAAAATGATACAAATAATATAAACAAGTGCATAACTAAGAGTGTTGATATGATTTCTCCAATGGCACCTAGCGGATCTCTGATCTCTAACATCTTCATGAAGAAGATAGCAACGGTGTCACCTTTTTTCATTTTGATATTTTGAAGTCATCCATTCAATGTAAGAGCTTGAGTAGATGATTATTTTCCTTGCCTTGACATCATCTTCCTTCCTTTCTTCCTTCTCTTCATCGATAGTTGTCTCTGGCAAGGCCTTTTGTATTGTCCAAAATAGATCTTCCTCTTCAAGAGTGATCTGAAATATTGACTGATAGGAACTGAAATTGCTTGCTCCATCAAGATTATCTTCCACCAAGGTTTTTTTCACCATATTTTCAGATTCTTCACAACCCCTTGCCAACTGGGCTAGAAAACCTAACGGCTAGGCTAGGCTAGAAAAATTAGGTTTTGTTGGGCTTATGACTACCAAAAATAATCCTTTAAGTTCAGAAGAATACTTGGTAAGCTTGAAAGCTTCTCCAATGAGCTGTAGAAACCCTAAAACCAAACATCTGCAAAAAATTGCAGAACCCTAGAAACCCTAAGGCCAAAAATCCAAAATTCTCAAAATTTCACTTTTAGAGTCTCTGGAGGTGTGCTAAAGGAGGTCGTACACTCTTGTCCAATTTTTATCCCCAACATTCAAATGTAAAGTGCTGAAATAGCCAAACAAGAGAGGGTCATATGGAATATCAAAAACCCTAGAAGGTCGTACAAAATTGTAGAAAAGAGAGGACGATTGCTTTAATGCTTGTGCAATGGGTTCTTCAAGACCTAAGATCTGAAACCATGTTGAATTTAAACTATTCTAGGCTCAAGCATGAAGTTTATTTCAATTTTAGCATTTACTTGAACCATAAACAAATGTAGCTACACCATTAACAATTGTTGCAATAACCAAGATCACAAGAAGAAATACCATGCACAAGAACACAAGAAATATCCTGGGAATCCCTTCTCAAAAAGGGAAGAAAACCCAACAATCCTTTGATATATTCTCAAGAGAAAGACCTCCCACACCATAGACCTAGCACACAAAAGGGTGCTCTCCAAAACCAAGAAGCTAGCACCCAAGAGAGGTGCTCACTTCAGCCCTAGAAGATGTACTTGCTAAAATTCTGAAATTACATGTGAGTTGTGTGTTTCCTAAATGGGGAAATCACCTTTATTTATACTAGACTGGACACATAAAAAGTGGTGTCTATTGGCAGAACAGGGTCAACCTCAATAACTCAAAATATAATTAATAATTACAATATTAATTATCTTTTACATTAATTATCTTTCACTTTATGGTGGGGCCAACCTGTACCCTTTACATCACAATTAGGGTTACAGGTAAATATTACTTTTAGACAATATAGAAAGGGATCTCACACACCCACTAGTGCTCAGCCACTAGGGGCACGCCCACCTGTACTCAGCCACAAGGACATCCTACTCAATAGATCTCTATCTCACTGAGTCTAACAGGAGAATAATCTAGAGTACCACATCATCTCAACTCTCTTCATAGAGGAGAAAGATACACTCATCACATGGAAACCTTCACCCCTCACAAGGGTACACATCATTTTATCTCAAACGACACACCCATCTCATGGGCATCCTCACCCCACAGGGGCACACACATTGATACACCCATCTCATGGGAATCCTCACCCCATACAGGGGTACATAGTGTTCCATCTCAATCTCAGAGAGGAACAACACACCCATCTCATGGAAAAACCCAACTCATGGGCTCTCTCATAGGCCAACTCACTCAGTCTGTGTCTTAGAGGATGCCTCACGGATTTGTAATCATCAACATTTATGAGCCATTTCGGTGGACCTTTCTGAGATGGTCTAGGTTTCTCATCTAACTGAGATGGTGTTGAATTCTTATCAAGATTCATCCTTTCAATCCTCTCAATCACATTATCCAAATGAACTTAATATTATGATGAAGTGGCTGGAACTTCTTCATGAGTGGGAGATGGTGATTCAAAATTAAATTACATAGATTGATCTAATATATGGATCCCTCCTTTAAGATGTAAAATCTCATCACCAAATTCATGATATGTCTTTACACGAGTGAATCTCTCCAAATGATTAAGTTGCCTCTCAACGGTTTTTTTATTCTTAGAGGATTCAAGAAATATTACATATCTGGAAAGAATTTATTTCTTGTTTTTCTCATCATAAATACGATATCCCTTGGTGGTATTTGAGTACCCCAAGAAGATTCACTTTTCACTCCTTACATCAAGCTTGTTTCTTTGTTCCTTAGGAAGTAAGGCATAACAGGTGGAACCAAAGACCCTGAGATGCCTCATCAAAGAAATACGGCCATACCACATTAATTTCATGAGTCTTGTTTTCAAGAGAATTAGATGGAAACTTGTTCTTCACATAAACTGCAAATAGAACAACATCAACCTAAAACATCAATTTTACATTCTTGAAAAACATCATGGAATGAACCATATTTAGAAGAGTCTTATTCATTATTTCAGCTACACCATTCTGTTGAGGATTTATGGCACTGTTGTTTGATGTTTGATCCCATGTTGGAATATATAGTTTTCAAATTCAATATATTTGTATTCTCTTCCATTATCGATTCGAAGAGAGTTAATACGATACTGAGCTTCATTTTGAATCCATACATGAAAATTTTTAAAAGTTTTAAAAGATTATGATTTTTCTTTCAACAAGTACACCCAATACATCCTGGTGTAATCATCAATAAAATACATTATATATTTGTTTCCATTTGCAAAAGGGACTAGCATAGGGCCACACAAATTAGAATGTAAATATTCAAGTTTTCCACATGCTCTGAAATTAGAATTATGAAATGGTTGTTTGCTATGCTTTCTGAGGATACAAGCATCACATTAGTTCAAGTTCCTAGGAATAATAGTAAAACTAGAAACACCGTTATTTTTCATTAAATGAAGGTTGTCATAATTAATATGACCAAATATAGCATGCCACAAGAGACTATATGGCATTGTATGATCCAGGTGGATTTTGGTGGCCACCCACCTGTTCCAAATTCCAACTGGCTCATCTTAACAGTTTTCACTTCAGAACATTTTTCTGTAATGGGGAAATTTCTTTGTAATTGTGGGTTCTACTCTTACGGGGTTGTCCTGAAGCCATACATAGCATCCAGGTAGGTATTGGTGGCTGCCCACCTATTCTAACTGGCTTATTTTGGAAGTTTTCATGTCAGTACATATTTTTGTACTTCCAGGGTTGTTTTAGGGCTCTAAACAGTGTTTTCTTGGTTTTCCACAATCAAAGTGTAGCTAGAGTTAGATTTTGATAGCATAATGTGTATTTCTCAAGAATACCTTTCCAACGGGCTATCATACACCTAAAATGGAGATCATATGCAAAAGTTACGACCCCATGGAGTTAATGTACTAACTTACCCCAACGGGGCCCACATGACTTTTGGCGCTTCATCTCCTAGAGTTAGGTTTTTGAATGTCTAGGGCTTTGGAATTCATGTTTATCATAAAAAGGCCTTCAGAGCCTAATTTTGATCATCTTCTTGTGAATGAGTGTAGTTGTCACATCTCTTCTCAAAGATAAAGTTGCAACCATTCTAGCAAGTCTGACACTCTGTATTTTTACAGTCTCTGCACATTTCTTTCATTAATAGAAATCATGTATTGTTGTATTTCTGAGTTTCTGGAAATTTTTATGTGTGTTTCATTGTAATATCTCTGCTTTTGTCTTGTTTCGAAAATAATCTTGATCAGTGGTATTAAAGTAGGCTTCTCTTGATCGTTTTTCAGTGCATGTCCCTGACGAGGTCCGAGTATAGAAAGTTGGGTCTCGATATTGTCGCTATTGAGGAAAATCGCTCTCACACGCCCAAGAAACCCTCTATGGTGGAAGAAAATAAAAATGGCAGAGCAGAAGATTCTATTAACCTGTTGCTTGAGCAATCTCTCATGCAATATAGGGATGAAATGATGGAGAATTTTTCCCACATCATTCAATGCCTTCCGATAGCAACAGGCGCATCTTCATCAAGTGACCACTTTGGAGGAACCTCTCGCTTCAAGGTACAAGTTAATTTTGATATTCCCATATTTGAAGTTCAGATAGATGCGGATGCCTTAGAAAAATGGTTGAATCTGCTAGAAGGTTATTTCTCTGTTCACAATTTTTCTGGCAGGGAAAATATCACCTTCGCACTCCTCAGGGCTCTCTCCCATGTCAAACATTGGTGGGAAACTTACTGGGAGAAAATTTCCACAGAGGAATTTGGAATATATGGGGCCGAGCCCACTTGGGATTTTTTTTGGATGTGATCAAGGATCAATTCTACCTTGTTGATAACTATGAAGACCAGTACATGAGATGGACCACACTGCGACAAGAGAAGAGCCAAAGAGTGTTGGAGTTCATAAATACTTTCTATACATTGCACACCAATATGGGTATCAAAGACTCCGAGCAGCATCTAGTTCTGAAATACCATGGGGATTTGCATAGGTACATCCAAACTGAAATGGATTTTCGAAACATCTCATCATTAGGAGTTTCCTATCGATATGCTATCAAAATCGAGCAGAAATTTAGGCACCAGAACCTCATCTCAACTTAGATCGTCAAATAGTTGGGGTTGTCGAAAACGCCACACCCATAGCCATACAACATCATGTGGCTTCACCAGAGACGCGATCTTCGTGTCAGCCAGCAGTGCCACCTATCCTATGGCATCCATCCCTTCAAGGATGAGGTAGTGTGTGATGCTTACCCTCTTGATGTATGTGATGTTTTTTTGGGCCAACCATATATGTGGAAACACCATGTTGTTTATGAGTCTCGACCCCATAGAGTCATTATTACTCTGGGGGGTCAACTCTACATGATACAATAGGTAGTTCTAACTATTGTTTCACCAAAATAGTGCTGCAAGGCAATCTTTGATACTGCAAAATTCATCCTCTTCACAGTTTATTCAAAGGATGCACAGAAGGCCACTACAACCACTGCAGTCGCAACACCTTCTATCCAGCAGAAGCAGATTGCAGAAGAGAAAGAAAATATTGTTTCTTCACCTACAATGGTTCCTACATAATGCCCCATCAAGCCCAGAGATAACGGGTTGGTGGAATAGATTCAACCCTGCCAACAACAAGTTCATGGCAGCCTTCCATAGACCAAGCAACACAACTTCTCCAACAACGCATGCAACTCACTAAGATTTAGATTCAGAAAACGCTTTCCCCTCTTCCTCAAGCACTCAATGCGATGGATACCATTGCTTCCTAAGTGGGAAGGATTGATCCAGGTGGATATTGGTGGCCACCCACCTGTTCCAAATTCCAACTGGCTCATCTTGACAGTTTTTAGTTCAACACGTTTCTTTGTAATGGGGACATTTCTTTGTAATGGGGACATTTATTTGTAATTGTTGGTTCTGCACTTATGGGGCTATCTTGAATCCCTACACAGCCTCCACGTGGATATTGGTGGCCGCCCACCTATTTCAACTAGCTTATTTTGGAATTTTTCATGTCAGTACATCTTTTTGTACCTTCGGGGCTGTTTTGGGGCTCTAAACAGTGTTTTCTTTGCTTGCCACAATCAAACTGTAAATGGAGTTAGATTTTGATATCATGATGCATATTTATTGAAAATATCTTTCCAACGGGCTATCACACGCCTAAAACGGACATCATATGCAAAAGTTATGACCCAGGAAGTTAATGTATTAACTACCCCAACGGGACCCACATGACTTTTGGCGCTTAAACTCTTAGGGTTAGGTTTTTGGATGTATATGGTTTTGGTATTCATGCTCATCATAAAAATTCCTTCAGAGCCTCATTGTAATCATCTTCTTATGAATAAGCATAGCCATCACATCTCTTCTTAAAGATAAAGCTGCCACCATTCTAGCGAGTCTGGCACTCTATATTTTTACAGTCTCTGTACATTTCTTTCATTAATAGAAATCATGTATTGTTGTATTTCTTTGTTTCTGGAAATTTTTATGTGTATTTCATTGTAATATCTCTGCTTTCATGTTTTTCTGAAAATAATCCAGATCATTGTACCTTCATTGTGATGAGAAAGGTACGCAAAACTTTGTGTATGAGCATGTGTCCATTTCAACTTTAGTAGTCTTCCATATTCCACTTTGGTCATGACAACCATGTTGTCGAAATCCTTCCTTATTTCAACTTTGCCATAGAAAATATGAATAGAGTGGCCTTATTTTCTGATGCACACAAGGGACAACAAGTTCTTTTGCAGCTTGGAATATAGAGCACATCATGCAAAAGAAAATCTGGGCATCCAAGAAATTTAAGCATGATGGTGCCCATTCCTAAAGGTTTGAGACTTGATTTATTTGCAAAATACACTATACCATATATATTGTCTTTGAAGTCTTTGAAGAAGTCTCTTTGGAATTTAATGTGGGAGTTCGCACATGTGTCAAGAAGCCATGCATCTCTCCAATAAGTACATGAAGTGTTAAACCAATCTTCAGTTACTCCTATATTGCAATGGGAAACAATGTAATGAGTATATTTAGGTTATTTAATTTTCGTCGAATATGATGTTTTACCTTCATCTTCTTCCTGATTATGTTTGTATTTAATCTTCTCTCATGGGGATTTTCAATCATTTTCTTCATGTGACCCATTCTTTTTGCAACAAGTACATTGAAGATTAAATATTTCACAAGGATTACGCCAACCCTCGTGCCTATGAAGTTCTTCTTTTTCCATCCTCTCATATTTTCTTCTCCTCCATAAGAATCATGCAATTGATTCTATCCTTTTTCAACAAGAGAATGAAATTTCATAAACAAAATGGCAATCTCTACAATACAATGTTTGCAATATAATCTCTACAATACAATAATAATTTCTGTGCCTGTTGGCAATGGAAGTCACCCCTGGATTGCAGCAGGAGCAGAGCCTGACGCCCATCAGTTTATGTCAAGATTTGTTTAATGGGGTGATCGAATGGAAGTTAACTTAGAACGATGTGGTTCTAACTCCAAAACTAGGCTAGGCATGCATGGGAAAGTGAGGTCTTAGATAACTTCAGACAGTGAGTTGTAGCAAGGGTGAGTAGGGGGAAGACTTGTATAAGAGAAATGCAAAGGTCTGTCATAAACATCAGGTTTCTAACAAACTGTAGGAGAAGGTGTCTAAACATAAGATCTTCTTACATTCAAACGCTAAAACCAGAGAATACAATAATGCAACAATAAACCCTTTATCATAGCGTAATTGCAACAATTCGCACGAATCAGTCATTCATGAACTCTCTCAATATGAGATGAAAATTTAGATGGAGTAAGAAAGACTGTCTATCATAAAATAAGAAATCTCACATACAGATGCATAACCAAAAAGCTAGAATATTTGTTAAAACTTTACAGTCAGGAGCTTCGCTCTACCATCGATAGATTACAAAATACAAAGATTGAGTCTATATACTCAGAAAAATTGCCTAACAGAGGTGTCCTCAGTCATCCAAGGCTTGGTGTCCCTTCAACCAAATTTGGACGGGTATTCTTTGTCAGACACCACCTTAACTGCGCATGGCTCCTATGGGGGGAGTAGCTGAGCCAGTAAATGTCGAGTTAGTGTGCGCAGACCTCCTCCGGCTAGTCAAGAACTCGGCATGGCTTCTCTGGAAAAATGGGTACATAGGACCCTCTCGAGCAGTCTGCTTGCTAGACTCTTCATTCCTCGCATTTAATGAATGAGGAGAGGTTTCAACCACCCTTTCTCGCCTTCATTTACTCCAAGCGAAAACCAGGACCGAGGTTGGATCAAATGGCACTTGGAGATCATGGTGATTTTTTCTGTGAACAAACACGACGCCTTCGACCCTACTTGAGAAGCTCGTTTCTTTCCCAAGTGACCACGGGCTGTGACCATGTGCTTATTCCCAAGGCGCCTTTAGCGTTCGCGAATGGGAATGAGCTAATCCTTGCTTCTTGAAATCGCAATGAGCAAATTGCCAAGACAGCTTAATCTGGTGCCACGCGCCTCTCTAGATCTGATGGTCCTGAATGCACCCGACGCTGTTGTGGGCCTCGGGTCCTGGAAGCTCTCATCACTTCATGCATCGGGGATGTGACGAAGCTTCTTCTTGCGCTTCGAAATCGCGATGGGAGAAAAGGTGGGGATCCTAATCACTCACCAGGTGTCCCCTTTAGATGGATGGCTGAGACTGCTCCTCGATATTGTGGGCCCACCTTTGGGTGCTTTCGGTGCTTTGGGTTTTAGGGTTTTGATATGTACAATGACATAAAGCCTTCACCCTTTGAACTCGCGACTGTCGAAAAGACGACGCGACTAGATCTCACACCACGTGTCCTTTGGATGGACGGCTGCTACTCTTCCCTGCATACAACATGGGTTCGATCTACTTGCGCTAATTTCGACACAAATCTGATATCCACGATTTTCCACTGACCACTGATCTGCTCCTATGAAAGGATCTGGACCGTCGACAACATAATTTCTCCCGCTTACTTGCCAGGAAACCCGAAAAATGAGATTTTCCCGTGTTGCGCTCGGGTGCTTTCTGTGCAACTTGTAGACCTGAGTACTCTTGTGCCCAGGACAATAAATGTTACTAACATTAGGATCCATGGGGGATAGAGTTGTCCCTGTGATGCTCTAAGGACTCATTTTGCAGTTCCAGTGCCTTGTTGTTGGGCTATGGAGTCATTAACTAAGCCGAAACAATAAAAGTAAAAACAAAGAACAGAGAGGACAATATTTACAAAACATAGGAGCCACCAAAGGCTCAGACAAAACATTTTTTAAGAAAATGCCCATTTACTGGGCTGCTGAAAACTTCTTCGCCTTCCAAATCTTGCAACTTGTATGTGTTATTTGAGAAAACCTCAGAGATTTTGAAAGGTACGATCCACAGGGCTTCAAATTTTACGTGTTTTCCCTTATCTTGCTTAGGGGCATCCCATTTCAGTACCAGGTCTCCTATCTTGAACCCCTCCTTTTTGGCCTTCTTATTGAATACCTACTTGATCCTTCGCTGATGATCCTGAATTTTTTCCATTACCTGCTCTCTGGCCTGTTGGACTTCTACTAGTTGATGAATCCTTCTGATCATGTCATTGGGCTGTTCTTGATAATCCTGAAAGAATTTCACTATGGGAATGGCCAGCTGAGAAGGGAAAACAGCTTCTACTCCGTAAACTAACTGGAAAGGAGAGATGCCTATAGATCTCTTTGTGGTCACCCGATCGGCCCATAGAGCGAATTTCAGCTTCGAATTCCAAGCCCTTTTGTTATCCTCCAGTAATATTTTGATGATACTTATTAGGATTTTGTTGGAGGACTCTGTTAAACCATTGCCCTGGGGATAGTATGGGGTGGAGTGAATTCAGTTTGATCCTGAATTGTTCACAGAACTTGACTAGCGGCTCAGCCTTGAAAGAGGTTGCATTATCAGTAACAATCCTCCTTGGGCAGTCAAACCTTACGATGAGGTCTTCCAGGAACCCAATGATTACCTTGTGGGAAGAACTCCTGGCGGGGATAGCTTCAATCGATTAGTAAAGAAATCTATGGCAGTCAAGATCCATCTATATTTCCCACTGGAAGCAGGGTGGATTTCTCCAATAAAATCTAGGCCCCATTGTTGGAAAGGTCCCGAAGCAACTACAGGCTGTAAAGGCAGAGACTTGAGCTGTTGCTTTCCTGAAAATATTTGGCATGGGATACAGGCTCTAACTCCTCTATGGACATCAGCGAACAAGGTGGGCCAGTAGTACCCAGCTCTGAGAATTTTGTGGGCTTTGGTCTTCCAGGAATGGTGCCCTCCACATAGGCTGTTGTGAAATTCAACCATGATCCTGTTGGCCTCTTGTGGATCCATTCATTTTAAAATCACTCCTAGGGGGTCTTTCCAGTATAAACTTTGATTGATAAGGTAGTGCCTGACTTCCTTGAGCTTCAGATCTCTTTCTTTGTTTCTTTGCAGGCCATCTGGGGGCCGCAACTCCTGCAGAAAATATATGACATCCTTATACCAAGGACATCGAGCCAACAAGGGTTCTGTTTGAGGGCCTACATCGGACAACTAATTCTGCTGATTTTTTGATCGTGCATTGATGAAATCGACCCCCAAAGCTTTGTGATTAGCTTCAGCTAATAGCTTGTCTAAGCCTTGACCTTTGATCAATCTAGTAGGCCTTATCTCCAAGTAAAATTCCAGGATCTTGGCTATCCATTTACTTCTCTTCCCGTCAATGTTGGGTTGGATAAGGATTTCCTTCATGGAGGCTAAAGGAACGTATGTGGTCACTTTCGAGTGCAAGACATAGACTCTGAAAGCTTTGAGAGCTTTCACTAAGGTATAGGCCCGCTTCTCCATGATTTCATACCTGACCTCCACATCTCTTAATGACTTGTTGAAGAAGGCAATGCATTGCTCTTGCCCTTCCTCATTTTTCTACAACAAGACCGTTGCTACTGTATCAAAAGAAGTGAAAGAGAAGATTAGGAAATCTTTGGAATAGTTAGGACTAATCAACACAGGTGCTTCAGTCAATTCCCTTTTTATTTGAACAAAAGATTCCATGAGTTCAGTGGTCCATTTCACTTCATTTCTCTTCTTGAGCATGGTTGTAATGTGTTTCACCAGCTCAGAAAAATTCAAGACGAATCTCCTCAGGAAATTAATCTTTCCCAGAAAGGCCTGAACTTCCTTCTTAGATCTGGGAAGTGACAGGGTCTGAATTGCCTCCACTCGGTTAGGATCAATCCTCACCCCTCCTGCTGATACTATATGGCCTAATAGCTTCCCCTCCTTCATAGAAAACAAAGATTTCTTGGGATTTAGAGAGAGGCCAAACCTCCAACACTTTGAAAAAAAAATTCTCAGATAACAGAAGTGCTCTTTGTCGGACCTCGAGAAGACTGTGATGTCATCCAGATAGATCACCACAAACTGATCTTTTTCTCCGATAAAAGCTATGTCCATGGCTCACTGAAATGTCACTCCTACGTTCATCAGTCCAAATGGCATTTTGGCATACATGAATGTGCCCCAAGGAGTGGTGAAGGTTGTCTTTTCTCTGTCTTCAGGCATGACCGATATCTGGTTGTAGCTAGAAAATCCATTGATCATGGAAATCCTAGATGCACCGGTTACCCTCTGCAATATGTGTTCCATGTTGGGAAGGGGATAATTATCTTTCTTTGAGCTCCTATTCAGGTTCCTGAAGTTGACATAAATCCTAATTTCTCCACTTTTCTTCCTTACCGGAACCAAGTTGGCCATCCATTTGGAGTATCTCAAGGGGACAATGATCTGGGCCTCTAACAACTTCTTCACTTCTTTCTCCATGACAGGAAGCAACATGGGATTTATCTATCTTAGCTTCTGCCTGAATGGCTTATCCCCTTCCTTCAGTGGTATCTTGTGTTCAATGATGGATGTATCATACGTCTTGAGGTCTTTGTAGGTCCATGCAAACACATCATCAAACTCTCTCAGCAACTCAGTATATTTGGCCCTCTATTCTGTGGTCAAACTCCTTGACAGATTGACAAATTTAGGCTCCTACGATGTACCAATGTTGCACTCAGTTGTATCAACATCTTCATCTGAAACCCTACCCTTCACTGCCACATCATTCCCATCGAACAATCTTTCTAAAGGAATTAGTCCCCTCGGAATGTGATTACTAGGTAGCTGAATAATCTGATGGTTAGCAGTTTTATTTAAAAACACCTCAGGGTGAGGGTCATCTTTTGGATCAGGATTTTGATCAATGTGCAATGCAGAAAATTCATCAACAAATTGGAGAAACTTCTTGATTTCCAGATCATCTTCGAATACCTTCCAATGCTTGACATTGTCTGGTACAGAGGGCCTATATTTTATCTCATCATCATATTTGGCCATAGACGACTGAGGGACCTTGAACTGTCTAGCTGAAACAGCTAAAGAATCAGCCACATCATTATCCTCCCTTGGAATAAAAGAGATGTTGAAGGCTAAGAAGAAATTGTCAATTAGGTCCCATATTTCATTTCTGTAATTTTTGAGTCGAGGGTGCTTAGCCTGATAAGCGTTTATGATCTGTTGGACCACCAACTCTGCATCTTCGAACACTGCTACCTCCTAAATTCCCATTTCCCTTGCATATCTCAATGATAGAAAAAGGGCTTCATATTCTGCCACATTGTTGGTGGTTTCAAATTCCAACCTATATGACAAGGACACAGTTTCTTGGGAAGGGGACACAAAAAACACCCCAGCACGAGCGCCTTCCCTGGAACAGGCTCCATCAAAAAACATTTTCCAGACGGGGGTGATGAAGGGAGGAAATTCATGAGGAGTGGTGGGCTTCTTTCTGAGTTTAAGAGGGGGCTCGGGAGCATGAGTGAGTTGCAGTAAACTGGAACCTAAATCAGTGTCCAAGGCAAAAATGGGATGGTTGGTGGGATTAGCTTCATCACTGATTATATAGGCTAAATGGGCTTCCCTATATAGCCTCCTATGTTCTCCTCCAAATATTGGGATAGTAGAATATGTGAGGTCCATCTGCAAAGTTCCCCCTAGTCTTTTTATCCAAGATCTTGATAACAACATACCGAACTTGGGGGGGACATCAGCCACTACAATATCCATGACCACACTTTTCATGGGCAACTGAAACAAGGTCACGACCAGGTCTTTGATAACCCCGAGACATTGAATTTTCCTGGAGTCGAAGGAATAGAGGTCATGATAGGCTCGGGTGACTTCTAGCCCTAAGTCTTCCATGACAGTTTTGGGCATGAGGTTGTGAGAAGCCCCTGAATCCATCAAGCAGTTGTGCAGTACCTTGTCATGTATGTTCAGGGAAGTGTAGAAGGGAGGGGATGAGTCATTTCTATCTTCTACCATAGGACCTAGAATAACTGCAGGCTTTTCATCTTGCAAATTGATGGAGTCTGTGGGAAGGCCTGAAGTCTCAGACTGTAAAATCTCAGAGAAGTGTTTCTTGAACCCTTCATGTTTAATCAATTTGGTTAGGGGCACAGGGATTCTGATCTTTTTTGATTTCATGCTCGAAATTAAAAGAAGATGTAAGCTTTGGGATTTCTCTTATTTTGGGAACATGACTCTGGACTATGGGAGAGAGGGGTTGGTGCTTCTTACCTCTGTGACTATCGGCTACTTCATTAGTAGGTTTCTCTATTCTAGTGGACTGCTCAGGAACATCAGGCGCTATAGTATTTTTCTTGGACCTCAGATCATACCTGCATTGGCTGCCACTAGCCTTGCCTTCCTTGCTCAGTTAATTTAGCTTACTGTCCATGAGAGACTCCTCGTATGCTGATTGAGTGAGATGAGGAAAAGGAGGAGTGTCTCCGAGGCAATGGATTTCAGGATCAAGGTCTCTTGTTCCCCCTTCTTCTTCCTCGGTCATAAAATTGTTTTGGAAAGGGGCCTGAATCTTTTGGTCTTCTCTATTTCTTCCCCTCTCCCTTTGCATAGTCGGGGAAGTAATATTGTTTGGCCTCCTAAAACCTCCTTTGTTTTTGGTGTTCTGAAGGCCCTTGTATGCTTGCCTCCCCTCCACCTTCATTCTCTCCATCTCTGCAGACAGAGACTTCACCATCTTGGTTAGTTCATCCACTTGAGGGTGGGGCACCGATGGGCTAGAAGTTGAGGCTTCAGATCTTCCCTTTCTTCTGTCTGTGTTGGCCTTGTTCCTCAATCTGTCAGCTACTAATACATTGGATTCCACTTCTATGGCCGCATCTTGCATTTGAACTAAGGAGGTGGCTCTTCTTTCCCTCAACAAAAGACAGAAATCGGGGCCAAACGCACTAGCATAGGAAATTTTGGCCGAGGCTTCTGAGGGTTTTATTTCGACAGGAATTTTATTATACATCTTATTAAATATTTTGGAGAAGTCAGAGACAAACTCTCCTTCCATTTTCTTCAAAGACCCAAACTCTGTCATGTAATACATAAAATCCTTCCTATCTCCCCACTGCCTCAGGAAAGCACTATCCAGGGCTTCAATCCCAGCAATAGATCCGGGGGCCAATCCTCTAAACCATTTCTCACCTCGCCATCCAGGCTTTGGACGAAGACTCTCATCCAGACATCTTCATTTTCAATATTCAGGTTGTCTGCATAACTGTAGAAAGCAGCTAGGTGCTCTTCCGAAGTTATGTCTCCTTCCCCAATAAACTTGGGCATATACTTCAAGTAGTCTCCAGCAGGGAGAGGATTCATAGGATAGGGTAGGATTAAGGGAGCATATCTAGCAGCGACTATGGTGTCCATTCTATTCAGAGGGGGATTAGCACCAGCCATAGGAATATTAGGTGGAGGAGAGCTTGGAGGAGAAGGAGTTCGCGAAGGGGCTACTGGGAATGAGTCTCGAAGTGGAGTGGGAAACAAGAGGGGATTTAAGGAGAAGGCTAATGAGCTCAAGTTAGCAGGTGCTCCTCTTTGCACAGGAGTAGTAACAGTAACAAGAGGAGGAGGAGTAAATATAGGAGTGGGGAAATATTTTGTAGTCCTAGGTCTACGCCAAGTTACAGCTTCAGAGGAGAGGGGAGTGACAAGGATTTCTCCCTCCAATCTCAAACCAAGAGGGGAAAACTTAGCAGGAACACTCCCAAAATTCAGGAAATGGGAAACCTCAGAAAGAGGTCTATTAAGAAACTGAGGAGGAGAAAATGGAGTTCCTACAGAAGGAGATGGCAGATTACCCAGTTTGGCGGTGGAAGCTTCTTCTTCGGGGCCCTTTCCTTTCCTGAGGACCACCTCTGGATCAGTTTCAGATGTAGCTAGAGGCAGCTGTGGATGAGACCGCTTGTGTCTACCTCTGAAAGCCACAATTAACACGGCAGGTTTGCCACAGTGGAGTCGTCACAATGGAGTTGCCAAGTGCACAGTAGCAATATTCAAAGGCTTTGATACCCGATGCACCTTCATAATCAAAGGCTCAATGTCATTCAATCCTAGGGCAAATTTTCAACTTTGTCCCCAGCAACGGTGCCATAAATGTTGGCGACGGAAGTCACCCCTGGATTGCAGCAGGAGCAGAGCCCGACACCCATCATTTTATGTCATGATTTGTTTAATGGGGTGATCAAATGGAAGTTAACTCAGAACGATGTGGTTCTAACTCAAAAACTAGGCCAGGCATGCATGGAAAAGTGAGGTCTTAGATAACTTCAGACAATGAGTTGTAGTAAGGGTGAGTAGGGGGAAGACTTGTATAAGAGAAATGCAAAGGTCTGTCGTAAACATCAGGTTTCTAACAGACTATAGGAGAAGGCATCTAAACGCAATATCTTTTTACATTCAAACGCTAAAACCAGAGAATACAATAATGCAACAATAAACCCTTTATCATAGCATAATTGCAACAATTCGCTCATTCACGAACTCTCTTAGTATGAGATGAAAATTTAGATGGAGTAAGAAAGACTGTCTGTCATAAAATAAGAAATCTCACATACAGATGCATAACCAGAAAGCTAGAATATTTGTTAAAACTTTACAGTCAGGAGCTTCACTCTACCATTGATAGATTACAAAATACAAAGACTGAGTCTATATACTCAGAAAAATCACCTAACAAAGGCGTCCTCAGTCATCCAAGGCTTGGTGTCCCTTCAGCCAAATTCGAACGGGTATTCTTTGTTAGACGCCACCTTAACTGCGCATGGCTCCTGCAGGGGAAGTAGTTGAGCCAGTAAATGCCAAGTTAGCGTGCACGGACCTCCTCCGGCTAGTCGAGAACTCGGCATGGCTTCTCTGGAAAAATGGGTACACAGGACCCTCTCGAGCAGTCCGCTTGCCAGACTCTCCATTCCTCACATTTAATGAATGAGGAGAGGTTTCAACCACCCTTTCTCTCCTTCATTTACTCCAAGCGAAAACCAGGACCGAGGTCGAATCAAATGGCACTTAGAGATCACGGTGATTTCTTCTGTGAACAAACACGATGCCTTCGGCTCTACTTGAGAAGCTCGTTTCTTTCCCAAGTGACCATGGGCTGTGACCATGTGCTTATTCCCAAGGCGCCTTCGGCGTTCGTGAATGGGAAGGAGCTAATCCTTGCTTCTTGAAATTGTGATGAGCGAAACACCGAGACGGCTTAATCTGACGCCACGTACCTCTCTAGATCTGACGGTCCTAAATGCACCCGACACTGCTTTGGGCCCCAGGTCCTGGAAGCTCTTGTCACTTTGTGCATCGGGGATGTGAGAGAGCTTCTTCTTGCGCTTCGAAATCGCGATGGGCGAAAAGGCAGGGAGCCTAATCGTGCACCAGGTGTCCCCTTTAGATGGACGGCTGAGACTACTCCTCAATATTGTGGGCCTGCCTTTGGGTGCTTTCGACGCTTTGGGGTTCGGGGTTTTGAGATGTACAATGACATAAAACCTTCACCCTTTGAACTCGCGACTGTCGAAAATCTGACGCGACTAGATCTCATGCCACGCATCCTTTGGATGGACGGCTGTTGCTCTTCCCTACATAGAACATGGGCACGATCTATTTGCACTAATTTCGGTGCAACTCTGATATCCACGATTTTCCGCTAACCACTGATCTGCTCCTATGAAAGGATCCGGACCGTCAACAACATAATTTCTCCCACTTACTTGCCAGGAAACCCGAAAAATGAGATTTTCCCGTGTCGTTATCGGGTGCTTTCTATGCAACTTGCAGACCTGAGTACTCTTGTTCCCAGGACAAGAAATGTTACTAACAGTGCCTATAAAACGTTTTTGGATCTCATATGATGTCAAATGTTGTTTTGCATCATTTGGAATTTGAATCACTCATCAAGGGAAATTAATTCCATTAACAATGAATTCATATTGGCATTATTTTGCATAGATTCCAATGAAAACCCTAGTTACCAGAACTATGATAATGACTCTAATGCGTATAGGAGGAAGGTTGTCAAACCACACACCATGACACATTCCTTACCAAATTCAAAGACTTGTTGGTGGATTTTTCATTTAATAGGTCGATGATGAACATTTCTTTTCTACAATACCAATACCATGGACATGAAGGAAGTACAAGATCAGTGTTAAGCCCTAAATAGTGGCACATTACCCCTTAATTGGGGAATATTACATTAGTATTGTTATTTTATTTATGTTGGCTTGGGTCTATTAGTTGTAATTGTACCTCCCAGTCTCCTATATATACCAAGCAGACCTTTTCATTTGGAATCATCTTGTATTTGTAAATTTATGTGGCATATAAGGAGGTTTCCCCCTCGAAGAGGATTATTATCTAAAATTCTCTCTTTTTCAAGGCGTTGAGTACTTATTATGAGGTTTTTTATGCTATTTTCATATTTGGTTCTTAACATTTGGTTTCAGATCTCAAGGTCTTGGGGTTTCTCTGCTACATCTAAGACACCATGTAATTTTCACTATAAATTTATTTCTACCTCATTTCAGAAGGAAATACTTGGAGGATATTTAGTAGACAGATCAAGGTACTAGGGGTTCAAATTTCATCTCTTGTAGCCTTATACTTTCTAAGATATATCATGTGTAAGAAAGGGTTCTTGAATCATCCTGAATTTAGTCATCATGGAATTTTCACTAAAAAACAAATTATGTGACGTTTCAGACCCTGAAACTCGAAGGATATTCAGAGAAATTATCAAGGTAGTTGTGATAACAATTTTAGATTCTAGGTCATCCTACGTTTTTATATACACCATGTGTAATATAGGGTAGCTAACTAGTCATATTAACTAGTATCAAACATGTGTTCCGGGTAAAATAGTGATATCATTTTCAGTGAGTATCCAAATTAAGTGAGACTAGTTGCATTGGATAGTGGACAGTTTGTAGTATTTTTGGTGCAAGTTTCATAATCAAATATCATATATTGTGCTCTTGGAACGACTTACAAGTACGCTCTCTTGGAAGGGAAAAAAATAAGCAAGGTGTGGGGAAGTTACCATAAATTCCACTTGGCACATCCAATTTTGAACAGACCTATGGTATTGCAGAGAAAACGTATCAAAGAACTATAGAACGAAATTTTTAGACCCAGAAGGACCGAAATTTTGGAGATACATCAGAAGAAAGAGCATCTAGCAGAACCACCTAGAAATCAAGGTTTAAAAGTGATACTTGGCCAACATGCCACCAAAAAAGGGAACTTCTACACCAAATAATCCTTTAGAAATACCTACTTGGACTCTTGGTGAAGGTGAAGAAATGCACAGTGACATAAATGATTTACAAAAGAATACAGTAACAAAAGATGAACTACAAGGGATGATGGATTCAACTGAAGCTAAGTTGGAGGCAATAATGGATACTAAGATGGATGGTTTAAAAAGGGAGATCATGGAAGGATTGAAAAATTTCCTAATAGAGAGGCCACGTGAAAGTGAAAATGTATCCCATGAAATTCATGATGAGGATACAAGGAAGATGAAACAAGACTAGAGAAACTCCAACTTTGGGTTGAAGACCAACCACTTTCCTAAGATCGATATGAGGAATTTTGATGGCAAGGATCCAATCACATGGATACTTCAGATGGAGCAATTATTTGATATACATGACGTTCCAGACACACAAAAGGTATGAATTGCTTCCTTATATTTAGAACCCAATCAATTTGTGTGGTATCTATTATCACCATAACAAATTTATGTGGGAGATCTGGTTTTCAAAATTTAGCACAACGCTAAATTGATGTAGAGGTGTGATAAACTGGAGGGTAGGGCCAAATCTAGTGGGACAAGTCTAAATCTATCAGTAGTGTGGAGTTGATGGGACCCGATGGGTCACAGATCGCAAGCACTACAGATCAATGGTCGGGGATCGTTTTGGGGGGAGAACGTGCTTGGAGGATATTTCCTGAAAGCGGGCCAAAAAGTAAACGGTGGTTTCATCTCGGGAATACTTGGCACCACTGGGTGCATTTCGAGGTGATAAGTGGGTTGCCCCAAACCATTTCCCCTCTCCCTCAAAATCGGAAAAGTATATAAAGGGGGGCACTTGTCGTTATTTTATTATTTTTCAAATTATTGGAACGTTGGAAGATTGACGCAACCACTCCATTCAAACTGAAGCTCAAAAATATGCCAAAGTCACGTATTTTCTTCTCATTCATAGGTATTTTTCATTGTCGCCATGGACCCTATCATTATGTCAGTAGCAGAACAAGATCCCATGACAAATGAAGAAGCCCTAATTGACAGAGATTCAGATGTGTTCAACACTGAAATAATTGTTTTTCCCATCTCCGTGTCCAGAGCTAATCTATTAGATAATGTAGGGAAAAAGATACCCTTCCTTGAAGTAGTCCAGGCTGCCATAGTCCCTTACGTTGTCAAGGTCGCATTCCCCTTCCCCGAATTCATAGGTTAGTGCATAGAGAATATTTCACAGGAAGAAAAAGTTGTCTTAAATAAACATGGGTCTGAGGTCCTATGTAGAGTAGACACTCTATCAATTCGATATGCCCTCGGGCTTTGGCATACCTAAGTCCCCCTCCGTAGTGTCTAAACCATTTGAAGAAGAAAATCTAATCATGGTTTACAAGGAATGTCCCTCCGAAGTCAAAAACTTATTTTCACAAACATTTGTTAAACCATAACATATTTTCGAGAGTCTGTCCCTGCCAATGAGTGTAAATATCATGGTTATTGAAGTCCAACGTGTCTGTTCCATACTGAGTCAGATTTTAGGTCTAGATAATGATAAGTATGTGGTTGAGTTCATGTTAGGTTTTCTGTTAGCGTTTTTCCAATCAGAGTCCAGTCAGTCAGTTTCCATCAGCTTTGATAGATTCATAGTTGATAATATCCACAAGCAGCTAGTGAATTTTCAATCACTAAGACATTTCAGATATTACACATACTTGTAGAACACTTTCTTGGAGACAAACAAGAGAGAGTTCCCTAAAGCAGAATTCATATCAACTGAAGGTAAAAGAATCACAATGCTCATTTTTATCAACAAAGTCATGTCCAGGGTTTACAGCCTAATTTTCAACACCAGCTTGCCAAGAGTCCTAGATGACATGAGGAGTTATTTACAACCAAATCCAGAAAACAGAGTGGGGGACTAGGTTTTGTTCATGCATTCAACAATGATATGGGTTTATGGTTGTCATGAATCCCCCTATCTTATGCCTATCTTTCTGACACCCATATTCTTTTCCCTGGAGTTCATCAGGCAAAGAATCATATCAAAGACAGAGCACTTCCTGAAATTACACAAGGCTTCCAAAGTAAAATTTCCTTTCATCATTGGACCTTTCGTTGTCAAGACAAGATCATGTTTATCTCAGATCCGAGCCAAGCTCAAAGATTTTGGATTTTCACATCTATAGGGAAGAAGATATGATCCACATTAGATCATATCCAAGAGAAGACTGATGAGCAAACAAACCCCCTATGAGCATGAGCATGTTGAGGGTTTTGACAAATTGGATAATTTAGACGTATGTGTTGAAATGGAAGCAATCTTGGCTAATTTAGACGTATGTGCTGATATGGAAGCAATCTTGCAACGATCTCAAACACAAAGTGGAGGCAACCCTGCAACAAACTCAAATACAACAGACTCCTCAGAAGATGATAGTTAAAGTTCCCAAGATAAGTGTTTAAAGCAAAAGGAGCAGTTCATAGTACCTGGGAACTAGTAGTCAGCAAACTTCCCCTAAAAATATGAAGATCACACAATACCCATAGATAATGGATCTAGAGGAGGAGGAGCCTAAAGAACAAGTGAATATGGATATGGTGGAAAGTGGCATCAACAATGTAGAATTTGGGAAAGGGAGTAAGCTCCAAAGTGAAGGCAGCTCAAGAAATTTCAGCAGCAAAAAGAACTTCTTTGATAAGGCAGTTGGAGAAACCTATCAATCTAAGGAGGATTTGGAAAAGCAATATGCTGAGAAAGGAAACTTGGCTATGAATGAAATGAGGGAGTTAATCCCTGAGGTATAAAATATATCTCAGCATAAGTCTTCTATGTTCACAGTGAGAGATGTAGACAAGAAAACATTTACTATAGTAGTTGCAGATGAGGATAAAGTATCTGAGATCAAGCTGAAATATGAGAACATCAGTTCCCCTGAAAAAATGAATATCCACAGTAATACCAGTGACATGTTGTATTCCGATTACTTGGGTCTAAGCCTAAAGAATTCAAAGGTGTGAACTAATGCAATTAAGTTGGAAGGGCAGTTGAGGCAGGAAAAAGCATCCAGTAGAGCTTGGAAAACTCAGGTCAAGAGGCTAGAATCTGAAGGCCCTCAGGGAGTGAAATCCTCCTTAGAAGAAAAAGACAAGTTGATTCAGAGCTTGAAGAAGAAACTAAAAATGTTTTCCACAGAGCATCCACAAACAACAAAACTGGTTGCTCTAGAACAGGAGAAGGAGGCATTTCGATAAGAGGCATTGAATTACAAGGCCAAGGTATCACAGCTGGAGAAAGAAAAAGTGAACTGGTCACAAGGGCAGACAGAAATACCAAACATGGTTGTAACTGTACCTTCTACTACAAAATCTGGGCCGAGCACTGAAGGACTTGTCCAGGCTATGTCCCAAGTTATCCTGAAGGTGGGAGACATCAAATTTCGAAAGGGAGATATAGATAAATTAAAGAAAGAAATGAAAACAAAGGATGAGAGGGTGGCTCAGTTCCAAAAGGAGAATCAAGATTTGTAGGAAAGAGTGGACAAGCTAAAAACAAGGTTGAGAGGAAAGGGATTGTTGCAAGGATCCAAACACATCATCTGGGATTATATTGTTGTTGAAGCTACCAAGTTCAGGGTGTACTTGAACTTCATCAATGACAAATATAGCATGGCCATCACAGCCAGAAGCAGGTGCATTGTTGTAAATGAGACCCTAGCAAAGAAACCCTTAGAGTGGGCCCAAAATGCTATAAACCTGTTGAATTTCATCCCCACTGTAGAACTTCAGACCATTGGGGTCAAATATAGGACTACATTGATCATCTAGGACAGGACAGTCATTGCCAAGCATAACCTGCTAAAATCAGTCCAGACCAAGGCCATACAGATGGAGCAGAGTATACAGGAATTCAAAGATCTGTTTTAAGAGTTGTTCATCAAAGGCCTCCCACCATTTTGGGATGGCAAAGGAAAATTGTATGATCAAGAGGAATACAACTCTCACCTCACCCAATGCAAAATGGATCATTCCAAGTTTGAAAACCTGGAGGAGAACTTAAAAGGAGCAACCCTGGTGGAATATTTGATCACAGATTTTGAGATCTTGAATCAATTCAAGACAGTAAATATTGGACTTCTAGTCATGACGTATGCCTCTTGCATTGACCTGGAGATCCTAATTAAAGATATGATGGACTATGACATTCCTTCTTACTTGTAGTGGAAGGAGATAGTGCGGCTGGGAAAAACAAAGTGCAGTTTTCCAGAAACCAGCAGATAGTGCCCAAGTGTCACCAAAATGGCAGATCAGACAAAGGGCCAAAGCATGACAAATGGCAAGAGAAGAAGCTAAAGAGTCAGAAGAATCGGTCGTTGGTTCATGAAATGTTTTTGATTAATCATTGTAATCGGTTCCCATACTGAAATTGTCATGTTGTAATCATTGTAGTCAGTTTTAGAAGCTGAAACATTTCAGTTCAGCTATTGTAATCAGTTTCTAATTGAAAGGAACTCAAATTGTATAAATATTAGAAGTTCTGAATATATTAATGTTGGCAGAAGTGCAAGGGCACCTTTTAGCTTTTTTGAACTCAATTGTAATTTTCTGGAGCTGAATTGAATACATATGCAGAAGCTTTTGAAATCTCTATGAAAAGATTCTAATGGTGGTGATATGAGTTTTGTCTTCTCTCCTTGTATGTATTTTCTATGTTCTTTAATTCCATTCGCACTTTCTTCTACTTAAATTAGAAAGTTTAAAAGCTCAGAATTCATCTTGTGATGCTCTCAGCTTAATCAATTTAAACTATGTGAAATTCTTCATAACCAATTCATAATTCATTTCACTAATGCTCTGATGCAGTTACTTGTTTCCTTTTTCTTCTTACACTCTGCAAACTAAAATTTATAACTCAGATTCATCGCCTCACTTAGCCTTTATCCTCTGGATATTTCTACTTTTCGGTCAGTGTGTTCATTCATTTTCATAATTAGACTCCATAGCCCTAAGTGTCCCTCCCCTTCCTTGCCAGCAAATTTATAAAAACACCCCGAAAAAAACTAAGTCTAGCCATTGATTGCCAAAGAAACATCAAGTGACACAAGAGAGCCCTCTCTGAGCTGAGTGGGCTAGTACCCAGCTCTAAAGTTATTTTTTAGGTTACCTCTGTCATTTGTATATCATCCAAACAAGTTTACATTATGCAAACATTCTGGCGTCGTTGCCGAGGAACGAAAGTGAAATCTTCCCTGGGAAAAGAACGACTTAAAGCTTTAGATTTGATTCCTGAGGGTGACAATGAATCAAACACCTTATTGGATGAGACTTATTTTACCTTGGATACTCCATTACCAAGAGACCAATAGCACCAAGTAGTTTGAGCTATAAATCTTGGCTCCCAAGAGAATTCACACCAGGAGAAACCCAGACCCATAAGCTGCAATCCCTCTGTTTGATCCTGGGAAGTTTGTACACAAAAGAAAAGAAAGGCAAATAAACCCAGCTTTGTGTTTAGACAGATATCTATCCTTTCCCAAAGATGGAGTAACAAGCATTGAAGATCTTGAGTTTGATGTGAAATTTGAGCAAACTCTGTTCAGAACTAAATCTGAATCTTGTTTGAATGAGGTCATCTTTGACGAGAAGAGGTTCCAAGATTTAATTTTAGCTACCTCTACCAAACCTCTTTTGATCCACACTCAAAACCAACAGCCACTTCAAGTCCTCACAGCAGCCATGGAAGCTAGGTTTTCCCCTCTTGTACTCCCTGCTCAGTTACATGATTTGCCCTGAGAGTATAACCTAAGGATCAAACTGTATGATGTTGAAGGCAGTGTGTCAGCCCAGAAACATCTAGACTAGTTCAATGATTTTATAGACTTAGAAGAAATAGATTTTGAAGATGAAAAAATGAGGTTGTTTGCACAAAATCTTGCATGAGAAGTGAGAAAGTGGGTCAGAGCTCTCCTAGCAACTAGTATCATAAATTTTGAGGCCTTTGAAACCGGTTTTCTTGCAAAGTGGGGCTACAAGAAAAACCCCCTTCAGTTGTTGAATTGGTATAAAAATATGAGGAAGTCACCTAGAGAAATAGTATAGGAGTTTTCAGCCATATTTGTAAAGGTCTATAATCTAATTCCTACTGAGGTAAAACCCCCCCTAAAGCTGCTCAACTCAGATATGTTGATTCCTTTGAAAGTGATTTTTCTTTTTTGTTGATGGAAAGAATATCTACTTCATTAGATGACATGATGAACGATGCAATAGAAGTGGAAGTGAATCTAATGGCCTCAGGAAAGATCAAAGCTGACTCTGGCAGGGACATGAACAAAGTTCAAGATAAGGCACAACCTTCAACCTCACAAACATCAGAAGAAAGGTTTGAAATGATTATGAAAACTATGGAAAGAATGGGCTTAGATAATAAGAATAACACCATAGAACAGGCTAATGTTCCACCCAGAAATCAAAGAAGACCAACAATCCCACAAATCAGACAAAGAGATCAGAGAAATCAAGGGACTCAGGGAAATCAAGGGGATCAACAAATAAGACCTCCTTTTCAAAATAATTATGTAAATGAGAATTATGATGAAAATTTTGAAGACAACATGCATTGTTGTGATGGTGATGAGATAGAGGTGTTTTTTACTAAAGAGGAACATGACCAGTTCATGTATGCTAATGAAATATTCATGCAGGAAAATGATGACAGGTTGTCATTAGAAAGAGAAGATTACCAAACAGGGTTGCAGAACGCCATCATGCAATTCCAAAGACAATATAATCTTTGAAATTAGAAAGTGACTGCAAAAACCCCAAAGGGAAATCCTCCAAAGGGAAACCCCACCAAAGAAGCTCAGAATAACATACCCTCTTCAATTCATCCCAAAAAGGACTTTGCTACAAAATATGTTGTGGACAAAGGAAAGAAGAAGGAATAATCCCAGAAAAAGATACCTGAAACAAGAAAGGAGATAGTCACCAAAGAGGTAGAGAAAACCTCATCCTCCTTTAATTTTGAAAGTGAGTTGGCCAAGATTAAGATTTATGTACCATTCAATGAATTGATCAAGAACAGTAAATATAGAAATTAGATCATCAAGGTGCTTAAGATGGAACAAAGTTCTGACACTTTGAACATACAAGATTATCACCATGTCATCTTATTTGGCCCACGTGTAGAGGAAAATAGTGATGTTGAAGAGGTCCCCCCTTTCTATGTCAGCCTAAAGATCCATGATATGACTGTACAGAATGTCATGTTGGATTCAGGAGCATCCCATAACCTGATGCCCAAGGTGGTCATGGACCAATTCGGCCTTGACATCACAAGGGCTTACAAAGATTTTTTCTCCTTTAATTCAAGGAAGGTGAAATGCTTAGGACTAATCAAATATTTGGTGGTGTCTTTCTCTCAAATTCCAGCAAAGAATATAGTCATGGATGTAGTGGTTGTTGATATCCCTCCCAAGTTTGGCATGATGTTATCCAAGTCATGGGCTGCAAAGTTGAAGGGAACTCTTCATATGGATATGTCTTACACCACCATCCCTATCTTTGGTCAAGATAGGAGATTATACAGAGAGTTTTTTCTCAAATACATGGTCAGCAACAAGTCACAACCGAATAACCATCCCATCTACTCTGTGGAGACTGAGTTGGGGTCTTCTATTTTCTTCAATGATCTGTGTTTTGAAGACAAAGGCCCATAGATTGATATGGTTGTCAAAGATAAATATGATCAGTAGATTGGGAAGTTTTTAGAGTAGTAAGACAGTGTAGAAAATGTGATGTGGAGAAGGAGCTGGTGTGTGGATTAACCCCCCCAGACTAGCTACAAAACTGTTCTCTTATAAGATGGCTTTTGATTGCACAAACAACATGGTTGAATATGAGGCATTGGTGTTAGGATTGAAGGATTTAAAATAAATGGGTGCTAAGAGGATAATTGTTATTGGGGATTCTGAGTTGATCATAAATTAGGTGAAGGGAATATGTCAAGCCAAGCACCCTAGATTAAGAGCATACATGAATACAGAGCTTGACCTTCTTGAAGAATTTTCAAAATATAGCCTCTCCACGATTCCAAGGGGTTAGAATCAAATTGTTGATTCCCTTTCCACTTCAGCTTCAGTTTTTAAAATTCCAATCTTTCCTAGCAGGGGATATGAAGTTGAGATCAAGCACAGACCAACAGTGCCTGATATTAAGTACTGGCAGGTTTTTGAAGATGATAAACAAATAGAAAGTTTCTTCAAAATAGAATATGGATTTGAAAATTTGAATATTGATGAAGAATATTCTGAAGAGGTGGATGCAATTGTTTTCACAAAGGATGGCTACTTCGAAAATCAAATTGTTGGTAGAGATATAGTGCAGTTGAAGAGTAACATCATTCCTAAGGGTCTGGTCCCATTGGAGAAACTCTTTGATAACAATGATGTGGCCAGGAGTCCAAAGATTACAATAAATGAAGGGGATGTTGAAGATTGCAACATTGAGACTCAGGAAGATCCCAAGATCATTAACCTATCCAAAACACGCAGCCCAAAAGTCAAGCAAAGATATATCAATTTGATGAAAGAATTCCCTAATGTTTTTTCCTAGAGCTATGAAGATCTTAAATTTTATGACACCGAGGTAATTCAACATGTGATCCTGATTAAAGAAGATTATAAACCTTTTAAATAGAAATTAAGAAGGATAAATCCTTTGTTGCTGCTCCTAATTGAGAAAGAGATAAAGTAGTTGTTTGAAGCCAAGATCATAGTATCTTTAAGGTTTTCCAAATGGCTAGAAAATCTGGTGCCTGTCAGAAAGAAGAGTGGGGAGATCAGGTTGTGTGTGGACTTCAGAAATCTAAATAGGGTGTCTCTTAAGGATAACTACCCACTTCCTAAGATGGATCACATTCTACAGAAAGTGGTAGGTTCTCATAAAATGTCAATGTTGGATGGTTTCTCTAGGTACAATCATATCATGGTGCACCCTGATGATCAGGAAAAGATAGCATTCACAACACCATGGGGTACATTCATGTATGCCAAGATGCCTTTTCTACTCATGACTGCAAGGGAAACATTTCAAAGAGCTATGGAAATATCTTTTGTTGATGAGAATGAAAAATTGATTGTTATCTACCTAGATGATATCACTATGTACTCGGTTTCTGATGAAGAACATCTCAAGCATTTAAGAAGGGATTTTCAGAAGTGCAAAAAGTTTGGCATTTCATTGAACCCCAAGAAGTCAAATTTTGGCATGGAAGAAGGGAAGCTACTGGGACACATTATTTCAAAGGAAGGGATAAATATAGATCCCAGCAGAGTTGATGGGGATCTTGAAAATTGGCACACCCAAAAGAAAAAAAGAAGTGCAATCTTTCCTAGGGAAAGTGAATTTTATGAGGAGATTCATCCCTAACCTAGCTGAAATCATAAAGTACATCAATAAAATGCTCAAGAAAGGAAATGAGATAGTGGACCCCAGAAGCCAGGAAATCCTTTGAAGACATCAAAGTGGCATTGACCAAAGCCCCACTACTGGCTAGCCCTTATTTTTAAAAAGACTTTATATTGTTCTCTTTTGCCTCAGAGCACACCATTGTTGGTGTTTTACTACAGAAGGATGAGAAGAATTTTGAGAATCCTATAGCATACTATAACAGGACACTAAGGAATGCCCCATTGAAGTATGATATCATGGAAAAATAGGCATATGCACTGGTCAAGGCCCTGAAGGAGTTAAGAGTTTATATCTCACATTCTCATACCACTGCGTATGTGCCCATCAGTTCTATGAAAGATATTTTAAATCAAACTGATCCTGAGGGAAAAGAGGGAAAGTGGATAGCTTTGTTTTTTGAATATGACCTTGAGATCAAACCTACAAAGTTGATTAAAGGGCAGGGGCTTGACAAGATGATGGCACAAACAAATCGTGAACTCCTGGGAATAAATTCCATTGTTGATTTGTCAGTAGATTCAGGAAAAGAAAGAGTCCCCCAGATATCCCAAAGATTCCTTGACTCCCCATGGTATGCAGATATCATCTATGTGTTGAGAAATTTGCAGGCTCCTCCTGGATTGAGTAAAACTAAGGCCATGTTCTTACAACTAAAAGCAGCAAAGTTTTGTATGGTAAATAAATCTCTATATTGGAAGGATCCAGGGGGAATTTTGTTGAGCTATTTTCTAGAAGAGGAAGCAGAGAGGACCATCAAAGAATTCCATAACGACGATTGTGGAGGACATCATTATTGGAAAACTATTGTGCACAAGATATTGAGGGTTGGTTTCTATTGGCCTAGCATCTTCTTTGATGTCTACAAAAAGGTTTCAAGATGTCATGAATGCCAAATTTTTTGTGGGAAAAGATAATTTGAGCCTTTACCATTGAAACCCATCTCTGTTGAAGCGCCCTTTAGACAATGGGGCCTTGATTTCATAGGGGAAATTCATCCACAGTCCTCAGCTCAGCACAAGTGGATTTTGACAGCCACAGATTACTTCACTAAGTGGATTGAGATAGTTCCCACCAGGAAGGCCACAGATGTTGTTATCATCCAGTTTTTAGAAGACAATATTTTGTCCAGGTTTGGGTGTCCAATCAAAATCATTACAGACAATGCAGCAACATTTAAGTCCAAAAAGATGGAGAAATTTTGTAGTGACTACAACATAACTCTTGGCCACTCCACTTCTTATTACCCTCAAGGTAATGGTTTGGCTGAGTCATCAAATAAGAAGTTAACCATAATGATCAAAAAGTTGTTGCAAGATAACAAAAAAGCTTGGCACAAAAAACTCATCCATGCACTATGGGCTGACAGGATCACTTCAAAAATATCTATTGCCACTTCACCCTTCAAGAATTTTTATGGAACAAAAGAAATTTTTCCTATTACATTAGGGTTTCCAGTGATGAGGTTGTTACAGGAGCAGGATGCTGAAACAGATGCCACTCGAAGAAGAAAAGATGAACTAATCAATGCCCAGCAAACCATAGAAAGGGCCTTCAACAATGCTCAGCTGCACCAAGACAATATCAAAATGGATTTTGATAGGCATACCAAGGAGGATGACTTAAAAGTGGGAGACTTGGTATTAATATGGGATGCTAGAAATGAAGACACAGGAAACCATAGGAAATTTGACCATCTATGGCTGGGACCTTTCAAAATCATGGATTACCATGGGAATAATGCCTATCTGATACAAGAAAGTAATGGAGACATTGTTGGGGGAGGACCTATGAATGGCAGGTTCCCCAAACATTATATCATTTAAAGGAACCATCACCCTTTCCATTCATTGTATATAATCATTTTGTTTTTTTTAGTTGAAGCAGTTGAAACTAAAACAGCAGAACTAAAGCCTGAGGTGAAGGCCCTGAGTTATGCTGAGTAGATTTTGAGTTTTCTAAATAATTGTGGTAATTTTAGTTGTAGGAATAAATCATAGCCCAATGGGTAGGCACTCGATCTGTCATTCTTTGCTACCTCGCAGGGAGGCTAACATCCCCAGTTGGAGTCCATGTTATCACCATAACAAATTTCTGTGGGAGATCTGGTTTTCAAAATTTAGCGCGATGCTAAATTGATGTAGAGGTGTGATAAACTGGAGGGTAGGGCCAGATCTAGCAGGAGAAGGCTAAATACAGTGGTAGTGTGGAGTTGATGGGACCCGATGGTTCACAGATCACGGTCGCTACAGATCAACAGTCGGGGATCGTTTCGGGGGGAGAACGTGCGCGGAGGATATTTCCCAAAAGTGGGTGGAAAAGTAAACCATGGTTTCATCTAGGGAACACGTGGCACCACTGGGTGCATTTTGGGGCGATAAGTGGGTTTCCCCAAACCATTTCCCCTCACCCCTGAAATCGAAAATGTATATAAAGGGGGGCACTTGTCGTTATTTTATTATTTTTCAAATTACTGGAACATTGGAAGATTGGCACGACCACTCCATTCGAATAGAAGCTCAACAGTATGCCAAACTCACACATTTTCTTCTCATTCAAAGGTATTTTTCATCACCACCATAGACCCTGTCATTATGTCAGTAGAAGAAACAAAATCCCTCGTCAAACGAAGAAGCCTTAATTGACAGAGATTCAGATGTGTTCGACACTGAAATAATTGTTTCACCCATCTCCGTGTCCAGAGATAATCTATCAGATAATGTAGAGAAACAGATACCCTTCCTTGAAGCAGTCCAGGCCGCCATAGTCCCTTACATTTTCGAGGTCGCATTCCCCTTCTCCGAATTCATAGGTTGGTGCGCAGAGAAATATTCATAGGAAGAAAAAGTTGTCTTAAATAAACAAGGGTCTGAGGTCCTATGTAGAGTAGACAGTTTGTCAATTCGATACGCCATCGGCATACAAAAGTCCCCCTCCATAGTGTCTGAACCATTTGAAGAAGAAAAGATAATCATGGTTTATAGGGAATGTCCCTCCAAAGTCAAAAACCTATTTTTCCAAACAATTGTCAAACCAAAACATATTTCCGAGAGTTTGTCCCTGCCAATGAGTGTAAATATCATGGTTATTGAAGTCCAATGGGTATGTTCTATACTGAGTCAGATTTTAGGTCTAGATAATGACAAGACTGTGGTTGAGGTCATGATAGGTTTTTTGTTAGCATGTTTCCAGTCAGAGCCCATTCAGTCAGTTTGCATCATCTTTGATAGATTCATAGCTGATAATATCCACAAGCAGCTAGTTTTTCAGTCACTAAGACATTTCAGATATTACACATACTTGCGAAAGACTTTCCTGGACACAAACAAGAGAGAGTTCCCTAAAGAAGAATTCATATCAACTGAATGTAAAAGAATCACAATGCTCATTTTTATCAACAAAGTCATGTCCAGGGTTTACAGCCTGATTTTCAACACTAGCCTGCCAAGAGACCTAGATGACATGAGGAGTTATTTACAACCAAATCCAGAAAATAGAGTGGAGGACTGGGTGTTGTTCATGCATTCAACAGTGATATGGGTTTATGGTTGTCATGAATCCCCCTATCTTCTGCCTATTTTTCTGATACCCAGATTCTTTTCCCTAGAGTTCATCTGGAAAAGAATCATATCAAAGACAAAGCACTTCCTGAAATTAAACAAGGCTTCCAACCTAAAATTTCCTTTCATCATTGGACCTTTCATCGTCAAGACAAGATCATGTTTGTCCCAGATCTAGGACAAACTCAAAGAGTTTGGATTTTCATAGCTACAGGGAAGAAGATATGATCCACAACAGATCATATCCAAGAGAATATTGATGATTAAATAGACCCCCTATGAGCATGAGCATGTTGAGGGTTTTGAAAAATTAGCTAATTTAGACATCTGTGCAGATATGGAATCAATCTTGCAACCAGTTCAAACACAACAAGTGGAGGAAACCCTACAATAAACTCAAATATAGCAGAATCCTCAGAAGTTGATAGTTAAAGTTCAAAATATAAGTGTTTATATCAAAAGGAGCAGTTCAGAGGCCCTGGGCACTAGTAGTCAGTAGACTACCCCTAAAAAAATGAAAATCACACAATCCCCACAGATAGTGGATCTAGAGGAAGAGGAGCCTAAAGAACAAGTTAATATGGATATGGTGGAAAGTGGCATCAACAATGTAGAAGTTGGAAAAGGGAGCAAGCTCCAAAGTGAAGGCAGCTCAAGAAATTTCAACAGCAAAAAGCACATCTTTGATAAGGCATCTGGAGCAGCCTATCAATCTAAGGAGGATTTGGCAAAGCAATATGCTAAGAAAGGAAACTTGGCTATGAATGAAATAAGGGAGTTAATCCCTGAGGTAGAAAAGATATCTTAGCATAATTCTTCTCTGTTCAGAGTGAGAGATGTAGAGAAGAAAACATTCAATATAGCAGTTGCAGATGAGGATAAAGTATCTGAGATCAAGCTAAAATATGAGAACATCAGTACCCCTGACAAAGTGAAATTCCATAGGAATACCAGTGACATGTTGTATTCAGATTACTTGGGTCTAATCCTAAAGAATTCAAAGCTGTCAACTTATGAAATTAAGTTGGAAGGGCACTTGAGGCAAGAAAAAGCATCCAACAGAGCTTGGCAAACTCAGGTCAAGAGGCTAGAATCTGAAGGCCCTCAGGGAGTGAAATCCCCCTTAGAAGAAAAAGACAAGTTGATTCAGAGCTTGAAGAAGAAACTAAAAATGTCTGCCACAGAGCATCCACAAACAGTAGAACTGGTTGCTCTAGAACTAGAGAAGGAGGCATTTCAACAAGAGGCATTGAATTACAAGGCTAAGGTATTACAACTGGAGCAAGAAAAAGTGAACTGATCACAAGGGCAGACAGAAGTACCAAACATTGTTGTAATTGTACCTTCTACTATAGAATCTGGGCCGAGCACTGAAAGACTTGTCTAGGCTATGTCCCAAGTTAGCCTGAAGGTGGGAGAAATCAAAGTTCTAAAGGGAGATATAGAGAAATTAAAGCAAGAAATGAAAACAAAGGATGAGAGGGTGGCTCAGTTGCAAAAGGAGAATCAAGCTTTGCAGGAAAGAGTAGACAAGATGAAAACAAGTTTGAGAGGTAAGGGATTTTTGCAGGGAGATAAACACATCATCTGGGATTCTATTGTTGCTGAAGCTGCAAAGTTCAGGGTGTACTTGAACTTCATCAATGACAAAGATAGCATGGCCATCACAGCCAGAAGCAGGCACACTATTGTAAATGAGACCCTAGCAAAGAAACCATCAGAGTGGGCCCAAAATGCTATAAACCTATTGAATTCCATCCCCACTGCATAACTTCAGACCATTGGGGTCAAAGATAGGACTGCATTGATCATTTGGGATAGGAGGGTCATTGCCAAGCACAACCTACTAAAATTAGTCCATACCAAGGCCATACAGATGGAGCATTGTATACAGGAATTCAAAGATATGTTTGAAGAGTTGTTCATCAAAGGCCTCCCACCATTTTGGGATGGCAAAGGAAAATTTTATGATCAAGAGGAATACAACTCTCACCTCACCCAATGTAGAATGGATCATTCCAAGTTTGAAATCCTGGAGGAGAACTTAAAAGGAACAACCCTAGTGGAATATTTGATCATAGATTTTGAGATCTTGAATCAATTCAAGACAGTAAAGATTGGACCACCAGTCATGACATATGCCTCTTGCATTGACCTGGAGATCCTAATTAAATAGATGATGGACTACAACATTCCTTCTGACTTGCGGTGGAAGGAGATAGTGGGACTGGGGAAAAAAAAGTGCAGTTTTCCAGGAACCAGCAGATAGTGCCCAAGTGTCACCAAAATGGCAGATCAGACAAAGGGCCAAAGTAGGACAAATGGCAAGAGAAGAAGCTGAAGAGTCAGAAGAATTGATCATTGGTTCATGAAACATTTTTTATTAATCATTGTAATTGGTTCCCATACCGAAATTGTGATGTTGTAATCATTGTAGTCAGTTTTAGAAGCTGAAACGTTTCAGTTTATCTATTGTAATCGATTTCTAATTGAAAGGAACTCGAATTGTATAAATATTAGAAGTTCTGAATGTATTAATGTTGGTAGAAGTTCAAGGGCACCTTTTAGTTATTCTGAACTCAATTGTAATTTTCTGGAGCTGGATTGAATGCATATGCAAAAGATTTTGAAATCTCTATGAAAAGATTCTAATGGTGGTGATATGAGTTTTGTCTTCTCTCCTTGTATGTATTTCCTGTGTTCTTTAATTCCATTCGCACGTTATTTTGTTTAAATTCGATAGTTTAAAAGCTTAGAATTCATCTTGTGATGCTCTCGGCTTAAGAAATTTAAATTGTGTGAAATTCTTCATAACCAATTCATAATTCATTTCATTAATGCTCTGATGTAGTTACTTGTTTCCTTTTTCTTCTTACACTCTGCAAACTAAAATTTATAACCTGGATTCATCGCCTCACTTAGCCTTTATCCTCTGGAGAGTTCTACTTGCCAGTCAATGTGTTCATTCATTTTCAGAATTAGACTTCATAGCCCTAAGTGTCCCTCCCCTTCCTTGCCATCAAATTTATAAAAATTCCCCAAAACAAACTAAATCTAGCCATTGATTGCCAAAGAAACATCAAGTGACTCGAGAGAGCCCTCTCTAAACTGAGCAGGCTAGTACCCAACTCTAAAGTTGGTTTGTATATTATCTTTGTCATCAATTCATCAGCCGAACAAATTTATAGAGTGCTAACAGTATCGATGGCTTTGTTCTCACAAATCACTTGTCACTTGGACAATTTTGACAACGGAAATGATAGCACACTATGAGGATACAAGGAGCAATACCTTCTTTAGCCAATTGATAAATCTCAAGAAAAAGGGTTCAGTTGTGGAGCACAATGAGAACTTCCAAAGATTGAATATAAAGCTAACGGATATTCCAGATGAGCACCTAATTGGTGTATTCATAGGAACTTTAAAGGATAACATTCAACATGAGGTTTGCCTTTGGGAACCCAAATCATTGGAGAATGTGTTCAAGATGGTGAGAAATGTTGAAAGTAAAAATATGGCTATGGCTACTAGAAGGACCACTCCTAACATCTATCAAGAGAATAATGTTCCTTCTTCTAAAACACCTCAACCTACAAGGTTGACACCTCAACAATTGGAGGAAAGAAAAGAAAAAGGTTTATGCTTTAATTGTGACAGCAAATACAGTAGGGGACATAAGTGTGGTGAGAAGAAATTATTCTACATAGATTGTGAAGAGGAAGAAGAACAAGAACCATCTCCAGATGAAAATGTAGAATATATTTCTTCTGAAGTTTTGACTCCCACGATATCATGTAATGCATTGGCTGGAATTAGAACTCCTCAAACCCTCAAGATAGAAGGATATATAAAAAAAAAAAGGTAATAATCCTAATTGATTCTAGTAGTACTCATAATTTCATTCACTATAAATTAGTCAAAGCTCTGAATTTCTTTATATATCTAGTGCCAGATTTTCAAGTAATGATTGCAAATGGAGGAACTATCAATTACTCAGGAAAATGACATAAGATCAATTTTGTAATATCCCTCAGCCGAACCCAATTGTAAATGTAAAAGAAATGTACTTAAGATGGTGAGTTGTTTTGATATCATTTTTGTATGCACCTTTCATGGCATAGTGCGCGTAGGAACTATGCAGTGATTTGATGAAGTGTGCACATTCCAGGATACTGTGCGCAGTAACTTAAGTGCACGTGATATTGAGGCCAGCGAGCCTTTGTATATATGTTTTGTTTTATAGGCTGGTGAGCCAATTATTATAAGCTAGAATGCTTATGTTTTGGAATTAGGCCATAGTGCCTAGGTGTTAAAGGCTAGTGTGCCTATTTTTGCATATGCCTCATGATTAATATAAAATACATCGTTGCACGCAAACCGGCCATGATAAAAGAGATGGGAGACTAAACTCCACTAGTTGGGAAAGGGTGGGGGCTAAACGTTAAGGAAAAGGACTAAGCTAGGGAGCTTAAGCCAAAAAGGAATATTTTATTAATATTTCTTAAATCATAAAGTATGGATAATTATTTTATCCTAAGTTCTAAAGTTGGGGGCAGTGGGCCAAAGTATCTCCCAACATGACAAGTGTCAAGTTGGGGACATGCATACTTATTATGGGGACTTAGTTCATTTTCTGATCTTCTCCATCATTCTTGCTATCATTCAGCCATCATTCTAGGATCATTCACACACCATTGAGCTATCCTTCGTACCTTGCTATCACTATACCAGAACTTGTATCCATAGCAATATTTGTTTGTGTAGTTGGTTAGCTTGGGAGTGGGATTGAAGAAGCGGGTTGTCAGACCCATGGAAGATTGAAGAGGCAGGTTGTCAGTCCCGTGAGAAATTTCTCTCTGGTAAGAGAATTGTTGGGAATTGTTTTCTTGAAGGTGCTAAATTACAGCTACAGAGCTCTAAGAATTCCTGTCTGGCCTGTTGCTGAAGCCTAGAAAGGAAGTGGGGCAGCTGAAGGACTGTTGAGCAGAGAAGGGGAACACTTCTTGGGTGGGATAGGCATGTGGGGAATGAGGGACTGTAGGCTATTAGTTTGATTAGAAACTGTGACAGAGCATTTCCTATTGTATATGAGCCTTTAGCCTGGTGAGGAATCCCTTTACCCGGGTGGAGTTTAGTCCCAGCTTGGGGGTGACCCACTGTTGAGAGTGATGAATAGTGTGGTCTAAGGCTGGGAGGTTCGTGGAAGGTCTGCACACAATCAGTGATATTATTACCAAGATAAGTGTCAACTGTGTGATAAATTTACATGCTACATTGTTATTTACGTGTTTATTTTTATGGGTATTTCCTATATATGTTGCATGTCTATGCTTACTGTTATTTCCATATGAATTCGTGCATCTACGTAATGTATTTATATATTATGTGTCATATATATAAATCTTCCACAAGAGTGTTGTGCGTGTATGTTTTAAATGCATGCAGCTCGAAAAATTATGTGGCATAGCTCAGTTGGTAAGTTGGGTATGTTACAGTATGTTTCTGTAGTGAGAGAAAGAAAGTGTTCTCTCGTGTAGCGTGTCCCAGCATGGATGGTCGGGGACATTACAATATTACTATGGGGGAATATTTAATGAAAATTCCAATGATTTCTATACCGATGGATGGTGTTGATGTCATACTAGGAGTCCAATGGTTACAATCATTGGGAACGGTGGATTTTAATTTTCAAGAACTTTTCATGAAATTTTCATTGGAAGGAAAGGAAATTGAGTTAAGGGGTATCAAAGGGAAACCCAATAAGGTGATAAGCTCTAATGGCATGACAAAATTATTGAAAAAGGGGCATCAAGGTGTAATTGTACAACTATGCTCACTATATGTTCAAACATCTAAGCCATCTATTCCCCTAGATCTCCAAGGGATCATTGATAAGCATTCCAAAGTATTTGAAGATATTCCCAGAGGTCTTCCACCCACTCGAAATCATGATCATGTTATTCACCTAATTCATGGGAGTCTTCATCCTAACATCAAGCTTTACAGATACCCTTATGCCCAGAAGAGTGAAAAAGAGCGTATGGTTGAAGAAATGCTAGAGGCTGGAATTATTAGAACTATCCAAAGTTCTTACTCTGCACCGGTGGTAATGGTACTCAAGAAAGACGGATCATGGCGTATGTCTCTAGATTATAGAGAGATCAACAATATCACTATTAAAGATAAGTTTCCTATTCTCGTCAATGATGAATTATTAGATGAACTTCATGGAGAAATCTAGTTCACAAAGTTGGATCTTCGTTCAGGGTATCATCAGATTAGAATGAAGGAAACATATATCCCAAAAACAACATTCTAAACTCATGAAGGCCATTATGAATTGTTGGTCATGCCTTTTGGCCTTACGAATGCACCTTCCACATTCCAAGGGTTGATGAATTCCATTTTCAAGCCCTTCCTTCGAAAATTTGTGTTAGTATTTTTTGATGATATACTAATCTATAGCAAGTCTTGGGAGGATCATGTTCGACATGTTGACAAGGTGCTACAACTACTAAAGAAGAAACAACTATATGCCAAACCATCCAAATGTGATGCAGGAGCATCGCCCAAGACAAGCGAGCCAGCATGAAAGATAACAAACAGCTGGACAAGGCCAGCCGAAACTTTTTAAAATTTTTCATTTAAAGATGATGCGCCAATGTATAAATGAACCATTTATGGAAAGCGCCTTTGTATATTATAATAGACCTTGAGCCTTTAAGCTCTCGTCCTTAGGTAGATAAGGCATTTAATAGATTTAATGTAGGTAGATAGATGTTTAAGTCTAGATTAGACAGTTTTAGAGTTCGTGAGGGAAAACGGATATAGACACCCTCCTTTGTACATTGTAACATAATTTCAGAATAAGCAGCATTCAGGAGAGAAGAGCGGACAGAGAACTTTGTCAAGAACACCCATGTACAGATTTGAGTTAATAGAAGAGAGTCTTTGATTCAAATTCATGTCTGGTGTTGTTTTCTCTATATATTTTGTTTATGCGCTCAAGAATGTTTGTTTCTGGTTATGCATTTTCTTTAGATATGTTGTGCATGTGATTTCAGGGTTTCAACTAAATTCTGAGAGAGAGGGAAGAGAATAAGTTTCAATTGTTTCTCTGTCTGAGCCAGGAGATTCTTGCATAGAGTGCAGTTGAATTCATCCACATAGAGTGCATTGATGAAGGCTCAATAGTTAAACACTTATTCTCATTCAACCAGAGTTATAGGGTTGTCATGAGAGATGTGTGAAGGGAGCACAGGCGAAGTTAGGAGTCTCAGTAGAAAATCTGAGCAGAAGAAGGCAGAGACTGGTGTTGCCAGAAGTGCACAAAGTCTGAAAGACTCAACACTTTGGGAGTTGTTGGAGGTCAAACACGAAGAGTGTGTGCATAGTCTCTGAGGGAATCAGAGTTGATAAGCTCAGGAGGGATAGATTCTTTGTGATACCGCGAAGGAGAACTCAGGAAACGAATCGAAGGAAGTTCGAGCAGGAAGGAGCTTTAGATCGGGAGGAGTCCTTGAAGGGGAGGAATCGACGGTTAGGATTCACAGAGGAGCCTTGCGAAATCTTTCCAACCGTTATATCTTGAGGAGATACCCACTGGTTAACCTAAGTGTGCCGAGGAGAAGCCCAAGAGCCATCGGGATTCGGCTCATTAGGGAATCGGGGGTTACGAAGACAGGATTTTTGTGTCTGCTGAAATCGCGATTAGCGATTTCCCAAGAAGATCAGGGCCATTGATCTCAGCGGGGATACGTGGCGTGAGATCCCAGAGAGTCGGGGTTCGACACTTCAGAATTCTTGGCATCGAAAGAATCACAAAGGATTCGCGAAACTCCGAGTTGCGACAGCTCCCACAGTGATAGTGGTTGGTATTGACAGGTGGCATCACATATCAGAGTTCAGGACTTGGAAGGTCCTATGAAACTGTGCCACGGGAATCGCAAATTCCCGAAACGCGATTTCCTGACTTAACGGAAAGCATGGGGTCCAAGCTGACAGTGCAGAGGACAGGTGTCATCGGAGTTCGGGGATCGGAGATTTGTGAGAGCAGCAACACACAATTGTGTGTTTACCGATTTCCCGATGGGGAAATCCCCGATAAGTACAGCGAAAGGCCCATAGGGAATATTCATCGGGTATCGGAGTTTAGTGCGACCCGAGTACAGGACTCGCTACTACGCAAGGTCCGATTTCCCGATAGACTCAAGGGAGACTGTAAGTAGAGCATCCTGTGGGTGCCGAGAGCTTCTGATAGGAAGTGGAAGAGTAAGTTAGCTCTTTGGGCCTAGGGGAGAGAAGGTCCTAGTGGAAGCGGGACGCGTGGCGAGGTGCGTGCTGCATCAGAGTGGTATTAGAGCAGGATAATTTCTCTGTTTTCGGTAGCAGAGAAGAAGAGAAGAATTGGCCATGCCACCCAGAAGGGAGAGACAATCACCTGACCCAGAAGATAGGGAGGTGATAAGAAGAGGTAGGCTGGCAGGAAATCCAGAAATGGAGAGACAGATACGAGATCCTAGAGCGAGACTCGAAGAGATGGAAACAACTCAAAGACGTGGAGTTGGTGCAGGGGATCTTAGTGATTCCGAAGTTGAGGAGGAAGTTGGACATGAAGAAGAGGTCGCAGCAGAAGATGCATCAACCGAGCGATTGATTAAAGCCATTGCCAGAATGAGTTCAAAGACAAAAATGGACATTCCAGTCTATGAAGGAAGTCTAGATGCAGAAGAGTTGTTAGACTGGATCAGGGCTCTTGACACCTACTTCGATTATGAGGATATCGAAGAGGATAAAAAAGTAAAGCATGCTGTCACTAAGTTGAAAGGACATGCAGCATTTTGGTGGGACGAGCTACAAGCAGATAGACGTTCCAAAGGAAAATTGAAGATTAAAAGCTGGGATCGAATGATTGCTAAGATGAAAGTGAAATTCATCCCAAGGGATTATCATATCACCCTGTTTAGGCAGATGCAGAACCTGAAACAGAAGTTGATGACGGTGAAGGAATACACCGAAGAGTTTTATAAGCTTAATATCCGAGCAGGTCATCGGGAGAGCGATGATGAGAAGGTTTCCAGATACCTGAATGGTCTGAGATACAACATTCAGGATGAATTAAGTATGGCGACCATCCGAACAGTTGAGGATGCTTACTAGATGGCTCTGAAAGCCGAAGAGAAGCTGAGCCATAAGCAAGGTCAGCGAGGGCAAGGCAGGAATCAGCCCAGAGGCAAGACAATTGCCCAGGAGAAATATCAGAAGCCCAAGGAGGAATGGAAGAGACCTCAGGGTAAGGTTGAGAGAGGTGGAACCTCACAGCAAAGACCACAGTATGCTGAGCCGAGGAGACAACATAATGAGCAACGAGGAGATTATGCTGATGCAAACACTTTTCCTTGTACCAGAGGAAGAGGAAGAGGCCGAGGTGGAGTGATCACATGTTTCACATGTGGAAAGGATGGACATAAAGCAGTTGACTGTCCAGACAGAAAAAGGGATGGAGGAGAAGCTCACATCGCCAAAGCGCAGAGGTGCGATGCTGAGTCAGAAGATGCAGACAGTAGAAGATCGCTTGGGATGCATAAGGTCCTTTTAACACCTGAAAAGGAGGTGGAAAGCTCAGTGCAGAGGACCAGATTGTTCAGAACAGCTTGCACAACCAAGGATAGGAAATGCAAGGTCATCGTGGACAGTGGAAGCACAGATAACCTCGTTTCTACTGAAATGGTGGAGAAGTTGGAGCTGGAGACAACAGATCACCCGAGTCCATATAAAGTTTCGTGGCTACAGAAAGGACATCAAGTGAGTGTCACTAAACAGTGTTTAGTTGAATTCAAGATAGGTGGATATAATGATAAGATTTTGTGTGATGTTATCCCCATGGATGTATGTCATTTATTGTTGGGTAGACCGTGGCAATATGACTGAAATGTGGTTCATGATGGGAGGATGAACACATATACTTTAGAGAAGGATGGGAGAGCCCATAGATTACTTTCGATAAAGGATAAGGAGGTGAAACCGGAAGTAAACAACACAATACTTATCATGAGTGGGAAAGAGCTTCTCACAGATATGGAGAAGAAGGAAGATCCACAATTCTTTGTGGTCAGGAAACCAAGAATTGTTCTGACTAGCACGAGAGTGGATGACTTGCCAGTTGAGATTCAGGAACTACTGGAAGAGTTCATTGACATCATCGTGGACGAATTACCTCATTCGTTGCCACCGATGAGGAGAGTGAGTCATCACATCGACCTCATACCAGGAGCCAGTTTGTCGAATAAGGCTGCGTACAGATTGACACCACAGGAAAATGAGGAAGTCAAGAGGCAGGTCCAGGAGCTATTGGACAAAGGATTGGTTAGAGAAATCCTGATTCCGTGTGTCGTTCCAACTGTGCTTAGTCCGAAGAAGGATGGAGGTTGGAGAATGTGTACCAACTCTAGAGCGATCAACAAAATCACCATCAGGTATAGGTTTCCACTACCGAGAATGGATGATTCGATGGATTGCCTGAGTGGGGCAAATTATTTTTCAAAAAGTGATCTGAAGAGCGGATATCACCAGATTCGCATGAGGGAAGGTGATGAATGGAAAACAGCATTCAAGACGAACGAAGGTTTGTACGAATGGCTGGTCATGCTGTTTGGTTTGACAAACGCGTCGAGCACATTCATGAGACTGATGAATGAAGTCTTAAGGGAATTCATCGGGAAATTTGTAGTTGTATAACTGGATGATATACTGATTTTTAGCAAGACAAAGGCTGAACATTTGAGGCATTTGGCCATTGTAATGAGAAAGATACAGCAGGAGAAGTTGTTGATCAACCTGAAGAAATTTTTGTTCATGAAGACAGAGCTCATTTATTTGGGTTTTGTTATTTCGGCAAATGAATTGAAGATGGATCCAAGTAAAGTAGAAGTGATTAAGAATTGGCCATCACCCAGAAACGTTTTTGAGGTAAGGAGTTTCCATGGTTTGGTTAGTTTCTACCGAAAGTTCATTAGAAATTTCAGTGGAATTAGCGCAGCAATGATGGACACAGTGAAGAAATGACATAAGTCTTTTCATTGGACAGCAGAGGCTGAGAAGAGCTTCAATTTGTTGAAGCAGAAGATAACAGAGCAACCAGTGTTGGTGTTACTGGATTTCCAAAAGACATTTCAAGTGAAATGTGATGCAAGCAGATATGCCATAGGAGCGGTCTTGAGTCAGGAAGACAGGCCAGTTGCATATTTCAGCGAGAAGTTGGATGAAGCAAAGCTGAAATACTCCACGTATGATAAAGAGTTTTATGCCATCATACAGGCATTGAAGAAGTGGAGGCATTACTTATTCCCAAAAGAATTTGTATTGTACAGCGATAATCATGCATTACAGTTTGTGAGTCAACAAGAGAACTTGAATCAGAAGCATGCAAAATGGGTAGAGTATATGCAGAATTTCACGTTTGTGATTAAACACATTTCAAGGACTGCTAACAAAGTGGCTGATGCTTTGAGCAGGAAATGTTTGTTGTTACAGGAGTTCCGGGTCAAGACCTTGGGTTTTGAAAACCTGACAGACATGTATGCAGGTGATGCAGATTTTGCAGAGGCATACGAGGCGGCTGAGAATCTGGTTCTCAGAGATCAGAGCCCATGGATGGATTATATGATCCAGGAGGGATTGCTGTTCAGAGGGAATCAACTGTGTATTCCAATTTGCTCCATGAGGGAGAACTTGGTGAAGGAAAAACACAACGGAGGCTTAGCCGGACATTTTGGCCACGACAAGACATTCGCAAAGCTGAGCGAATCATATTTTTGGCCAGGTATGCGGGAGGATGTCAAACTATTTGTTGACAGATGCAGGATTTGTCAACACTCGAAGGGGAAGAAACAGAATGCAGGTTTTTATCAGCCATTGCCCATACCAGAGAGGCCATGGGAGGCGATAAGCATGGATTTCGTACTGGGATTGCCGAGAACGCGGAGAGGGGTTGATTCCATCTTTGTAGTTGTGGACAGTTTTTCAAAGATGGCACATTTCATTCCATGCCAGAAGACCAGCGATGCAACTCACATCGCAAACTTGTTTTTCAAGGAGATCATTCGACTCCATGGATTGCCGAGAAGCATTGTATCAGACAGGGATACAAAGTTCATTGGACATTTCTGGAGGACACTCTGGAAGAAGTTAGGAACTAACCTGGAATTTAGTTCATCTTATCATCAACAGACAGATGGGCAGACAGAAGTGGTAAACAGGAGTCTGGAGGATTTGTTAAGAAGCCTGGTGACAGAGCACCACAGCAGCTGGGCCAATGTGTTGCCACAGGCAGAGTTCGCATACAATGATTCAGTGAATCGGAGTACAGGCACAAGTCCATTTCAGATTGTGTATGGGACACAACTGAGGGGAGTTTCTAAACTCAGGGAGTCAGAACAAACTGCAACTAGCAGTGCAAGCGCTAAAGAATTTGCAGAGGCAATGAAGGAACTTCACGGTAGGGTGAAGCAGCGGCTGATTGATTCGAATCAAGAGTATAAACGCAGAGCAGATCAGCATCAGAGACAACTTCAGTTCAAATTTGGTGATCTGGTTCTGGCACACTTGAGAAAAGAAAGGTTCCCAAGAGGAACATATAACAAACTAAAAATGAAGAAAATTGGGCCATGCAGAGTCCTAAAGAAATTCAGAGAGAACGCGTATGAAATTGAGTTGTCGGATGGCATCGGGATATCTCTGATATTCAATGTTTCAGATTTATACCCATACAGGGCTGGAGAAGCAGAAACTGGAACTGAGGAACCAGTGATCCAGTGGCAGAAGCAATTACCAGTAGCAGAGAAGCCACAAATGGAGTACATACTAGACAAAAGAATGGGCAAGAAAACTAGGCGAAAGCAGTATTTCGAGTATCTGGTCAAATGGAAAAATCACCCAGTCGAAGATGCTAGCTGGGAGAATGAAGCAGTGATACAGAAGCATGGATAGACCGTGCGGGAGCTCATGGACAGGAGCCCATGAAAATTTTCAAGCTGAGGAGTATGATGCAGGAGCATCGCCAACTCATCAAGGAGCATCGCCCAAGACAAGCGAGCCAGCATGAAAGATAACAAACAGCTGGACAAGGCCAGCCAAAACTTTTTAAAATTTTTCATTTAAAGATGATGCACCAATGTATAAATGAACCATTTATGGAAAGCGCCTTTGTATATTATAATAGACCTTGAGCCTTTAAGCTCTCGTCCTTAGGTAGATAAGGCATTTAATAGATTTAATGCAGGTAGATAGATGTTTAAGTCTAGATTAGATAGTTTTAGAGTTCGTGAGGGAAAACGGATATAGACACCCTCCTTTGTACATTGTAACATAATTTAAGAATAAGCAGCATTCAGGAGAGAAGAGCGAACAGAGAACTTTGTGAAGAACACCCATGTATAGATTTGAGTTAATAGAAGAGAGTCTTTGATTCAAATTCATGTCTGGTGTTGTTTTCTCTGTATATTTTGTTTGTGCGCTCATGAATGTTTGTTTCTGGTTATGCATTTGCTTTAGATATGTTGTGCATGTGATTTCAGGGTTTCAACTGAAGTCTGAGAGAGAAGGAAGAGAATAAGTTTCAATTGTTTCTCTGTCTGAGTCAGGAGATTCCTGCATAGAGTGCAGTTGAATTCATCCGCATAGAGTGTGTTGATGAAAGCTCAATAGTTAAACACTTATTCTCATTCAACCAGAGTTACAGGGTTGTCGTGGGAGCTGTGTGAAGGGAGCACAGGCGAAGTTAGGAGTGTCAATAGAAAATCTGAGCAAAAGAAGACAGAGACTGGTGTTGCCAGAAGTGCACAAAGTCTAAAAGACTCAACACTTTGGGAGTTGTTGGAGGTCGAACACGAAGAGTGTGTGCAAAGTCTCTGAGGGAATCAGAGTTGATAAGCTCAGGAGGGATAGATTCTTCGTGATACCGTGGAGGAGAACTCAGGAAACGAATCGAAGGAAGTTTGAGCAAGAAGGAGCTTTAGATCGGGAGGAGTACTTGAAGGGGAGGAATCGACGGTCAAGATTTGCAGAGGAGCCTTTCGAAATCCCACCAGCCGTTAGATCTCAAGGAGATACCCACTGGTTAACCTAAGCATGCCGAGGAGAATCCCAAGAGCCATCGGGATTCGACTCATCGGGGAATCGGGGGTTACGAAGACAGGATTTTTGTATCTGCTGAAATTGTGATTAGCAATTTCCTGAGAAGATCAGGGTCGTTGATCTCAACGGGGATACATGGCACGAGATCCCAGAGAGTCGGGGTTCAGCACTTTGGAATTCTTGGCATCGAAAGAATCATGGAGGATTCGTGAAACTCTGAGTTGCGATGGGTCCCACAGTGATAGTGGTTGGTATTGACAGGTGGCATCGCATATCGAAGTTCGAGACTTGGAAGGTCCTGTGAAACTGTGCCACGGGAATCGCGAATTCCCGAAACGCAATTTCCCGACTTAACAAAAAGCATGGGGTCCAGGCTGACAGTGCAGAGGATAGGTGTCATCGGAATCTGGGGATCAGAGATTTGTGAGAGCAGCAACACACGACTGTGTGTTTACCGATTTCCCGACGGGGAAATCCCCGATAAGTACAGCGAAAGGCACGTAGGGAATATTCATCGGGTATCAGAGTATAGTGCGACCCGAGTACAGGACTCGCTACTACACGAGGTCTAATTTCCCGATAGACTCAAGGGAGACTATAAGTAGAGCATCCTGTGGGTGCCGAGAGCTTCTGATAGGAAGTGGAAGAGTAAGTTAGCTCTTTGGGCCTAGGGGAGAGAAGGTCCTGGTGGAAGCGGGACGCGCGGCGAGGTGCGTGTTGCGTCAAAATGTTTCATTGGGGTGAAGGAGGTAGAGTATTTGGGTCACATTGTATCTCATGAAGGTGTCAAGGTAGACCCTAACAAGATTAAGGCCATGATGGACTAGTTGATTCCCAAAACATTAAAGAATATTAGAGGATTTTGGATTGATAGGTTACTACCGCAAGTTTGTTCGGAACTATGGAAGAATAGCAGCACCTTTAACAGCATTAACTAAGAAGGATGCATTTTCATGGACTCCAGAGGCAACTCAAGCTTTTGAACAACTTAAAGAGGTGATGTGCAAAGCTCTTGTCTTGACCACACCAGACTTCACAAAAACCTTTATTGTGGAATGTGATGCCTTGGGAAATGACATTGGTGTTGTTCTAATGCAAGAAGAAAGGCCCCTTGCTTTTGAAATTCAACCACTCAAGGGAAAGGACTTACACAAACCCATTTATGAGAAGGAAATGATGGCAATACTACATGCATTGAAGCAATGGCACCCTTACCTAATAGGTAGGCACTTCAAGGTCAAAATATATCATGATAGTCTTAAATACTTCTTGGAACAAAGACTATCTTCAGAAGAACAACAAAAATGGGTGACCAAGATGTTGAGTTATGATTTTGAAATCATCTACAAAAAAGGGAAGCAAAATGTTGTGGCAGATGCACTCTCAAGAAAGGATGAAGATTTTGAGGCCTTTCTCTATGCTATCTCGATCATCCAACCCAATTGGATAATAGAAGCGAGGGATGAATGGAAGAATGACAAAAACGCGTGGACTCTCATTCAAAGGTTGTAGCAAGATTCCAGTGCATCAGATACATTTACATGGAAAAATGATTCACTATGGTACAAAGATTGCTTATATTTATGTAAGAACTCCCAACTCAAACAAAAGGTACTCTTGGAATTGCACACCTCTCCGATAGGAGGGCACTCAGTATTTTTGAAACCCTACCATAGGGTCAAGAAGGAATTTTTTGGGGATGGCCTTAAAATTGATGTTCAAAGGTTTGTGGCAAAATGTTTGGTTTACCAACAAAATAAGGTGGAAATAATTAATACACCGGGTCTTTTACAACCATTAGCCATCCCAAGTTAGCACTGGGAGGAGGTTCCATGGATTTTATCACACGGTTACCGAAGTCTGAAGGAAAGAGTGTCATCATGGTGATTGTTGATAGACTAACCAAGTACACACACTTTTGTGCACCCTCTCATCCTTTCAAAGCTAGTACAGTTGCCATCGCATTCATGGAGATAGTTCAAGAGCTACATGGAATCCCAAAGATTATTGTAAGTGACAGAGATCCCATCTTCACTAGACATTTTTGGACATAATTATTTTGTTGTTTGGGTACTCAATTGGCTCATAGCTCATCTTATGATCCTCAATCTGATAGACAAACCGAGATAGTGAACAAATGTCTAGAAGGCTACCTTCGTTTCTTTGTCTCTAATAAACAATCACAATCGTTCAAGTGGTTACACTTGGCAGAATGGTGGTATAACACTTCCTTTCATACTGCAACAAAAATGACACCATTTATGGAACTCTATAGATATCACCCACCTTCCATCACTTCTTCTCTAAAATAAAAATCTAAGGTTCAAGTAGTGGAAGATCACATCGAGCATCAACAACAAGTTCTCCAACTCTTAAAGGACAACCTAGCCATGGCACAGAATAGCATGAAACAACAAGCGGATCAGCATCATAGTGAAAGAAGTTTTGAAGTAGGAGATTGGGTATTTTTAAGACTACAACCATACAAACATATGCCCCTCAAGTAAGCTAAGAAGGATAATAAATTATCGCCAAAGTACTATGGCCCTTATAAGGTGCTGCAAAATATTGGTACTATGGTATACAAATTGGAGTTGCCTGCATCTTTGCGAGTACACCCAGTTTTCCATGTTTCATGCTTAAAGAAGGTTATAGGTGACAAGATCCCAGTTCAAACTATATTTCCAAAACTTGACGAGGAAGGAAAATCATATTGGAGCCTGAAGCTATCACTAACACAAGAATTCTCTAGCTGAGGAATAGATCCATTTCAGAGTATCTCATTAAGTGGAGGAAACTACCTACTGAAGATTCCACTTGGGAAGATGAGCCTGTTATACAGAAGCATCCAGAATTACTCAAGCATTGCAAAAAACACTTGTCTGAAGGGGAAGGGCATGTTAAGCCCTAAATAGTGTCACATTACTCTTTAATTGGGGCATATTACATTGGTATTATTATTTTATTTATGTCGGATTGGGTCCATTAGTTGTAATTGTATCTCCTAGTCTCCTATATATACCAAGGAGACCTTTTCATTTGGAATCATCTTGTATTTGTAAATTTATGTGGTGTATAAGGAGGTTTCCCCCTCAAAGAGGCTTATTATCTGAAATTGCATCTTTGTCAAGGAGTTGAGTACTTATTCTGAGGTTTTTTATGCTATTTTGATATTTGGTTCTTAACATGCAGGTCTTTGATTCCTTTAAATTGGTTTTGTAGTGTTCAATATTCTATGGCATAATTGAAGAGTCTTGTTTTTTCTATCATCATGTAGCAAATTTCTTAATCTATGATCTATGGCCATTGAGGATGATAAAATCTCCTACTGCTCAGTCAATAGATACTTCCAGGAGAGAGGAGCCTCAAGACTTCTGTGAGATTATTTTCTTTTCAATTCATGGTCATGGATGGATATAATTCCAATGTGTGTCATCTTAGGGTTGAGATATCCCATGGATATCGAGGGAAGTATTCATTCAATGACCATAATATCAATTATAGCAGTCCTCCTAGTGGGTGAGATTGACAATGACAACATCAGAAGAGAGGAGAAGAGACAGTGGGTGGTCGAGGTGATATTCTAGTGAGTAAAACCATGCCTCCCAAGAAAAAATCCAAGGCCAATATAACCAAAAAAAATAGAAGGTCATGGAGGACAAGACCTTCGGCCTCAAGAAATGAGAAAAAGAGAAAAAAAAAAACAAAAATGTGTCCATAACTGGTGCCAAAGTTAATGCATCCAAGAAAAAGAAGGAAAAATGAAAAGGATTTGCATAGAACTGCTCATGGGCTCAAATCCCAGTAGCCACACCATGCTTCCACACTCAACGCACCATATATTATGGTTTTATGTGGAGAGAGTTGCACGAAGAGGGCCACACAGAGGGTTACACACATAACAAGAAGGAACGTGAATGGGGATGGGAATGAACCGAGGAAGAATTACACTTTGATACCACTGACGGGCCAAGTATGGTAGAAAATGTGACTCTACACTTGATGATTTGCATTAACATGAAGCTCAATAAATATACATTTGGATGATTGTTGCTCTTCCCCTTCTAAGGTGACTCTTCCTATCACCTATGACTCTTCATATTTCTCCAAAGTAATATTTACAATAATATTTACATAAGTAACATAGTCACAAGGATTACATGTCCAACCCAAAAGAATTGTTGGAATTGCAATTTTTTCATTGTTGGATTTGTATTTCTTATTGTAAAAATGGTTTTGGCACCCTAAAAAACCCCTATTGCATTCAAATTGTGTAATTTTAATAATTGAAATTTGCGATTCTATCAATTTGTAACTGGACTTTGGGAAAAAATAGTCGAAAAAAATGGCTGAAAAAAGTCCAAATCGTACCATGTTTAAACTATGCTAATAAACTATTAATTGTATCCCCTCCCTTGCAGTCCTAATCTATTTTCGTTTTCCCATCCTTCACATTTCCCCCATTTTTGTGCCTATTTTCCAATTGACAATGGTTGCAATCTCCCCAACCATTGTCTCTAAATCCACTTATGTCATAAAATCTTTGTTGAAATTTCAATTTCAGATATTGAAATCATTGTTTTTAATGAAAAATTGAATTTAGCACCCTTGAATTCACTTTACATCGAAAAGAGGTTATTTTTAGGACACGAGACCCATATGGTATGTCATGATCATCATTGTAATGAGCTATGATATGTTGGAGCAAGTTGAGGGATGCCTTGGCCATAATACTCTATAAATCTCAATACTCTTCCATTCCAAGGAAGCCTTGGAAAATGATGGATCGCTCAAGGTGTTGTATAACAGAGAAGGTGGTGCCTGAGATTGGAGGGTGAGTCATTGTAAGGAAGAGGAGACTTTATGTTGGCTGGGATCATGAGCATATTGGGTATGTCTAAGAGAATAGTGAGCTAGACTCTATTTGTGGCAGCCATATGGATGTGGATCCATGATCACACAGATAAGTATTGTGTTTAAAAATGTACTCTATACAACATTATGAACATCAACATCAATGGAATACTTAGCCATAGAAAAGGTTCTAATATGCATGATCATTTAATTATCATTATAGGCATATGTTGGGATACCGGAAGTGTGGAGATGGCTAGACAATAAAGACAAATGACAACTGATGGAATAACTAAAGAGGATGATGATGTTGGTGCAAGTTGAAGAGTGAAGGACATTGCAATTGTTGCTAGAATAAAGAGGACATCGAGGATGGTGTTATTCCAAGGGGGATGGTGTTATAACCCTAGATTGCACTATCCCTGCTTATCTGGCATCAGGCCTATTCATGCCTCTTCCTAGCCAAAGCCATGCTGAGCAATTCCTCAAAAAACTCCTCAAAACAAGAAACCCGCGCCCTAACTGCTCCCTGGGCGCGGGCATCCGCTTGCTGTCCTTAGACTGCACGCGGGTATCCGCGGGCTAACTCAAAACAGCCCGCGAGTACCTAACAAAGAAAAAAATCAGGAAAGTTTCCGCCGGGAAACAAGGCTTTTTTTCAGTTAACTGGAACGCCGAGCCATGCATGGCCGAGAGTTCGCCAAAAACCCTAGCTCCTTCTAGCCTATAAAAGGAGGGGTAGGGGTACTATTCAAAGGAGGAAAATCATAGCAAAGAAACTCTGCCAAAT